>JASAMX010010459.1:0-27540 GCA_030248175.1 Microlaimidae sp. YZB2_3 | reverse complement strand
TATGTACTGGTAGGTTTCGTATTGCTCAGGAAAATGGTTTGATAAAATCAAATTAAATAGGATGTAAAAATAAAGTTAACAACAGTAACGCCTGTTTTTTATGTTTTCATAACAAAACTTTTTGCAGTGAAGAAGGCATTGTTCCAGGATAAAACGATTAAAAAAATCCCTATTTTGGCCTTTTTTAAATGGTCTAAAGTAAAAGAGCTACAAGTTTTCTTTGGACGCGGAATAAAATTTGGTCAAAAAATAGTCGAAATAAAAGAGAAAAAACTTTTTACTCAATTTTTAATTGTTTATTCTAACATATAGCTTTATAAAAAATTAGTTTTTTTAAATCAAAGTGCAAAACCAAAAGATAAAATCATGGGCAAAATATTATGCAATTCATCGAAAAATCTTTAAGTCCTGTATAAAGATATAATATCCATATAAGCCATTGAATAAAATACCTTTTGATTAGTTTTAAAAATGACACATTTTTTTGAGTTATGTCATCATAATGACCTATTTTTCATTAACTGCAGTGAATTTAAATAGATATTTATTTACATGAATATAGGTAAATTGAATTGTTCCATTATTAAATTAAAACAGACTCTTTATTATAACTGGCCTGAATTAACAGAAGAATATGACTTTAAAATAAAAATGTCATTTAAATGGACTGAAATAATGTTGTTATAATCGCATATTATAATAAGGCTTCTTATTCAGAATTTAAACATCTTTTGGTAAAGTATAATATATTTTTTAATTTTTATTGTCAAGCTCACAATTAAGCTAATTAGCCTGGGCCAATTGTGAGCTTGAGCTTGAGCCTGAGATTTATTGTGAGCTTGAGCTTGAGCTTAGTACTCACAATTAAATATATGTGAGTACCAATTTGTATTGAGCATTTGTGAGCAGCTCAATGCATCCCTACCCTGACGGTTCTAGGACAAAAAAGGGTAGCTGAACAAGAGGATACACAACAGGTATTTAATATTTTCAATCTATATTTATATTTATATAGCTACGGAGTATTTTGAAAAAAATTTTTTAAAAATTTTAAAAATTTAATATTTTTCCTCAGTTTTTCTTTGTTATTTTTTGTTATGCATGCGCATGTTTTTGTCATATATGTTCCCTTGGAAGACGCGTATTTGCCTACTAACGAGCTCCTGTTCGCCTCTTAGGAGTTTATTAAAAATACGTCTAGGAGATTAAAATAAGCGAAACGTATTTTTTAATAAAAATTATATTTTAGTTTAATTTTAGCACATCAGGTAGACCATTCATTTATTTATTAATTTATATTTTTGGTTGACTGTCTTTACCGTATTTTTTGCTTTAAAATTTTTTCATGTGTGTTAAATTTTTATGTTTTTTGTTAAATTTTTACCTTAAAACTTAAGAAAGTGTCTGGCATTTTTTTTGTTTAGTAAAAAAATAAAATGTTTACTTATATACTCTGTTATCTAAAAACATTTTTTAGGCAGTGAAAGTCTTAGTTTGAATGTTTTTTTTTTCCTAATCTTACGTCTTTATATGTAATTTTTCTTTTTTTTTGAAAAGGTGTTCTGACAGGTTGTTTTAATAGTTAATTAAAAAACTATCTGAAAACATTGCTTTCACGTAGTTTTGAAGCTTTCGAAGTCTAAACAAGTTTTTAATAACATTTAAAAAAACGTTGAAATTTTTCTGAAAGGTTAAATATTTTTATAATACACAAATTAAACTTAATATTATTTATGAATGTTTAGCAAAAACTTTCTGTTTGGATTAACCTAAAGTAAATGCTTTTAACTATTTTTACAAGCTTTGAAAAACTTTCAATATATGAACCAGTAAAAAGACTACGCTGAGCATATCTTTAGAGCGAAAATTCCGAATAGTCAGGTCCAGGTGTACTGTGGTCGTTACTACCACAAAATGATGCGTATAAAATTTATGCGACTGCGACTCATTTTAAATTTGAAAAAGCACCCCTATTAAGTACAGAATGAGTCATAGTCACGTATATTTTATAATAACTGCGGCTTATTTCGCTGTGGTGACGACGATATAATAGGCACCTTGCACTGGAACTCGGCTTATACATGAAGTATGCAATAAACATAAGCGTCACCATAATGGATAATTACCGTATCTCTTACTTATCTTTTGTAGTATGCAGATCAACCGATCGAAATTTCGCGCGCTTTTGATACTCCGACTACGAAAGATCTGCATACTACGAAAGATAAGTAGGAGATACGGTAATTATCCATTATGGTGACGCTTATGTATATTGCATACTTTATGTATAAACCGAGTTCCAGTGCAAGGTGCCTATAAAAAATCATTTGGATTGTGCCATTGTTCATTGAACCCAAATATTAACAAACTTAATTTCTGTACACTTGTAAAAGGAATAAATTTACTTTTTTCATCTCTTTTGTCTTTAAAATTTTTCTTTGTTGGTAAAAAAGCAGTAATATTTGGATTATTACAATTTCCAAAGAATAAACTTATAAATGCTGTAAATAAAAAAATGTTGCAGTTATTAGTGGTGTTTTTAGTACCTCCGAGTTCTTAAGTCTAAAGCTATTTTTATGCTAGTTAGGTAAATAATTTGATAAATACCACGGAATATAGCTATAAAAAATGCATTAAAATAAATTAACAAACGGGGCGATTGTCTCTGGGGCGTATGTTTAGACAGAAAAGAAACTGTACTGTACAAGCTGGACGTATGTGAAATGTAGTCTTTTATTTTAGAAGGGGATGACAATTAAAAAATCATGCTCACAACAATTTTTAATTGTTTCAGTTTTTTTTTTAATTTCATTTTGAAATTTCAGTTTTTAAATCAGACGGTTGCATTTGTATAAGTTAAAAAACAATTATAAACTGACCAAAGTGGCGATTTCGCGATGGTCAAAGATGGTAATATCAAAATTGATATTACCAAAGGTGGATAATCTAATAAAGGTATGTCACAGCGGTCTGTAGCGGCGTGCATCATAAAATCCAATTCGAGCCGCATGTCCGGCCAGAAGCCGCATGTCCGGGCAGAAGCCGCATGTCCGGCCAAAAGCCACATGTCCAGCCAGAAGCCGCATGTCCGGCCAAAGGCCCCATGTCCGGCCAGAAGCCGCATGCCCGGCCAAAAGCCGCATGTCCGGCCAAAAGCCGCATGTGCGGCCAGAAGCCGCATGTCCGGCCAAAGGCCGCATGTCCGGCCAGAAGCCGCATGTGGGCCACTAACAGTTCAAACAAAACAGAATTAAATACTAAACAATTAATTGTCAGAAAAACATGTAAAATTACATAATAATAATTAAAAAAATTTATAAAGAATAATTTTTAAGTAAAAGAGTGTAAACATTTGGAACAAAGTTTGAAATTTCTACAGAGTGAGAATTTAACAAGTTAGGATTATTTTTATTAGCTAAAATAAAACACGCATTTTTAAAACAAAAACTATAAAAACTGTCGTCAAAAGCAAGAAACTTAGAAAAGCTAAAACTATGCTTAGTAATCCTAGAATAATGAAACACTAGAATAAGAAGAATCACTGGCTGAACTACTTACAGCACGCTTATGCTCAGTAAAACGAGTTAAAAAGTTTCGTTGGGTACGACCTACGTAAAAACAGTCACAGACATCACATTTTAAAAGATATACTACGTTATTACTGGCCAATTTCTTGGACAAAGGTGACCGCGAGTTTTTGTTAAATCCATTTTAGGCGAGTTTCATGATTTTCTTAAGTCTACTAAAATTTGTTTTACCCATGAATTCGAGTCTTCGTGTACATTACCATTTTTAGATAGCCTTATTATATTAAGCGCTTTGAATGTGAAATTGAGGTGCAAGTTTACCGCAAGCCCATTCACTCTAACCGCTACATTTTAAAAGTTTCATTTATACCAAATCATTATTATTATTGAATTACAATAATAATAAGGCAAAATTAAATTGCCTTTTTTAGTTAAAATAAATTAAAAAACACAAAAAAAAGTTTTTTTAAATATATATTAATCATAATTATTATGCATCCAATGTACAATTTAGAAAATGTTTTAGTTAAGAAACTATTTAAAAGCAATGATAATTTCGTAATAAAGTTATATTGAACTTAAACATAATTTGAACTCTCCCGCTTAAATTGTCCAAGAAGATGATATAAATGAGACAAACAATTTTAATATATAATCTTTTTTTGGAATTCACTTCAAGCGGGTTTTTAAAATTAAAAAAGGTTATGTGTTGCGCTGAATCTTGTGTGGGATTATTTTTTGGTTAACTGTTTACTAATAAATCTAATTGTATTTTGTGTAAATCTTAAGTACTTTTGATTCAATATATGCTACGTCATCTAAAAATTATATCAAATTCAAGTACAAAGATAAAGCAAAGAAAGTTTTTTCAAGAAACTAGAAAAACTGAAGTGAAATGACAAAAATAATCCGACCAAAACTTTAGATATATTTGTGAACCCTAAGAAATCAGCACCTTTATACATTAAAACAGATAAAAAATAGCAAACTTTTTTGAATAAGCTTTTGAAATATATGTGAGCTTGCAAAATACGTTACCAAAACATAAGTTTACTTATAAATGAATTATTTTTATTTGTAATCAACTTCCTAAATTTCAACTATATGATATAATCTGTCTAGCCATCTCATAAGTATTGTTAATAAAAAACAGGCAAAAAACCAATGAAATATGGACACAGTTAATTATTAAAGGTGTTACAAAGTATTTTTTTACATTAAGGATATAAATTATTAGTTCCACTAAAGGTTCGTTTATACTTATGCAAAAACGTCTTTACGTTTTTACATACGTTTATACGCTGTAAAGGACGTTTTTACATAAGTATGAACCAACCCTTAGAATTTAATATAAATATATATTTAGTTAAAAAATTAACTATTTAACTACCTACTTAACTACTTACTACTTAACTACCTAGTTCAAAATTTTCAAGTATTTAACTACCTACTTACTACCTACTTGTAATTTTAATTAACTACTTAACTACCTACTTATAATTTTTAAAGTAGTTAACTACCTACTTAACTACCTAGTTTGGTTTTTGGCTAACTGTCACAACACTAACTTCGGGTACATTTGACACTTTAAAACTACGCGCGCTGCGGTACTGCACTAATATAATTTTACTTAAAGAGGAATTTGATTTTTTCTATAATATTTTTGTAAATAAACATGGTTATCCTAGTGAGCTGGTGGCCAAATTCTTTGATATTTCGAGACTCAAATCAGGTTGCGCCCCTCCACATCCAATAAAAAGCTCTCTTTCCACCATCATTCTCCCTTTTTTTGGTAAAAATTCCTATAGTATAACGCGCATTCTTAATAACGCAGGGTTTAAAACATTTTACCGCTCGCCTGTTTCCATACGTTTACTTTTGTTTTACCAAAATGAGTCAACTCGGTGGGGGAAATTGGCCAGTAATAACGTAGTATATCTTTTAAAATGTGATGTCTGTGACTATTTTTACGTAGGTCGTACCCAACGAAACTTTTTGACTCGTTTTACTGAGCATAAGCGTGCTGTAAGTAGTTTAGCCAATGATTCTTCTTCTTCTGGCGTTTCATTACATTCTAGGATTACTAAGCATAGTTTTAGCTTTTCTAAGTTTCTTGCTTTTGATGACAGTTTTTATAGCCTTTGTTTTAAAGAGGCATGTTTTATTTTAGCTAATAAAAATAATCCTAACTTGTTAAATTCTGTAGAAATTTCAAACTTTGTTCCAAATGTTTACACTCTTTTACATAAAAATTATTCTTTATAAAATTTTTTAATTATTATTTTGTAATTTTACATGTTTTTCTGACTATTAGTTGTTTAGTAATTTAATTCTGCTGTGTTCAAACTGTTAGTGGCCGGACATGCGGCTTCTGGCCGGACATGCGGCCTTTGGCCGGACATGCGGCTTCTGGCCGGACATGCGGCTTTTGGCCGGACATGCGGCTTCTGGCCAGACATGCGGCTTTTGGCCGGACATACGGCTTCTGACTGGACATGCGACTCCAATTGGATTTTATGATGCACGCCGCTACAGACCGCTGTGACATACCTTTATTAGATTATCCACCTTTGATATTACCACGCCATTGCTATTATCAAATGTTTGTTTACTAAACTAAATTTTTAGCAAGTCATTGAAATACAAAATGGAATACATAATAATTCGAATCTGTTTGGTATATTTGGAATTTACCTTGGTTTTCAATCAAGTAAATAGTGCTGGTTCTAATGGTAATTTCTTAAACTGCTATTTACTTTCGAATTCTGTGGACATTTGTTTAGAATCTTAAACAGATTAAAAACAACACTTTATAGTTTGAAAAGCTTCACACACACATACGCATACACACACAAACACACAGACATGCACGCACAACGCATGCACGCATATTTTTAAGTGGTCATATGATAATAGAAAACAGCAAACATATAATAAAAAAGGGAAAAGAAAAAAAAAACAACCAGCTACAAAGGCTTGCAAAAAAAATCTTAAAAAAATCAAACACAAAAATAACAAGTTTTTATATGCCCCTAATGTTTATGAAAATAATTAATTTGAAATCAAAAAAATGCTTGGTAAATTAATAAAGTTTTTTGACTAAAAAAGCATAAAAAGAGTTTCGCCCCAAACATAGACACTTTTTATTATTAAGTTTTGCATACCTTACTTTAAGTTTAATTCAATTTTAAGTTCTTTTATTTGTGTTTTATTTTTAGATGTATGTGACCATTACCATGAACAATATTGCTCAAAATTTAATTCAATTGGCCATTCTGAATGTAGACGTTTTTGCACAGAAAATCATGCTAATTCTGGAGAATGCGAAAAAAAACCAGTAGATACCAATGATGGTGTTCAAATGCGTTGCCGTTGCGAATGCTATGGTAGTTTTTTTTAACATTTTACACATAATTACACAAACAACACACACACACACACACACACACACACACACACACACACACACACACACACACACACACACACACACACACACACACACACACACACACACACACACACACACACACACACACACACACACACACACACACACACACACACACACACACACACACACACACACACACACACACACACACACACACACACACACACACACACACACACACACACACACACACACACACACACACACACACACACACACACACACACACACACACACACACACACACACACACACACACACACACACACACACACACACACACACACACACACACACACACACACACACAGACACACACACACACACACACACACACACACACACATACACACACACACACACACACACACACACACACACACACACACACACACACACACAGACACACACACACACACACACACACACACACACACACACACACACACACACACACACACACACACACACACACACACACACAGACACACACACACACACACACACACACACACACACACACACACACACACACACACACACACACACACACACACACACACACACACACACACACACACACACACACACACACACACACACACACACACACACACACACACACACACACACACACACACACACACACGACCGCACACATGCACCCACGCGTGCACACACACGCACATGCACAGGCACACACACACACACACACACACACACACACACACACACACACACACACACACACACACACACACACACACACACACACACACAACACACACACACACACACACACACAGCACAAACACAAACACATGCACATACACACACACACAACACACACACAGCACACACACCACACACACACACACACACACACACCACACACACACACACACACACACACACACACCACACACACACACACACACACACACACACACACACACATACACACACACACACACACACACACACACACACACACACACACACACACACACACACACACACACACACACACACACACACACACACACACACACACAACACACACACACACACACACACACAACACACACACACGCACACACAACACACACACACACACACCACAACACACCAACCAAAACACACACACACACACACACACACACACACACACACACACACACACACCACGCACACACACACACACACACACCACACACACACACACACAAACACACACACACACACACACACACACACAAAACACACACACACACACCACACACACACACACACACACACACACACACACACACACACACACACACACACACACACACACACACACACACACACACAGACACACACACACACAGCACACACACACGCACGCACACACACGCACGCACGCACGCACTAACACACGCACACACGCACGCACAAACGCATGAACGCATGCACGCAAGCACGACGCACGCACACACATATTCATGCACACACAAATGTAAACACACACACGCACGCACGCACGCACGCTCAACGCACGCACGCACGCACGCACGCGCAACGCACGCACGCATGCACACACGCACGCACGCACGCACGCACACACGCACGCACACACGAACGCACAAACGCGGGCATGCACGCACGCACTCACGCACTCGCGCACGAACGCACGCACACACACACAAAACGCAACAAACGAATTTTTGACAAAAAGGCAAAGCCCCTTTTTACCAACCACAAAGCAGATTGGGCTAAATCAGGTATCATTTATAATCTAGGGTCATGTCTAAGGGTCTAGGAAAACGCCATAAAAGGGTTGAATGTTTGGAAAAAAATACAATGGACATTTTTATGCCAGACAACGCATTTTTGTCAAAAATAAGAAAGATCCTTCCTCCAACCACAAAACAGATATGCCTAAATGAAGTGAAGCTTTCACATAATAAAATACTATAGAAGGATTAAGTTTTAAAAAAAAACAAAACAAAAACTATTAGACGTTGTGTGTGTGTGTGTGTGTGTGTGTGTGTGTGTGTGTGTGTGTTTGTGTGTGTGTGGGTGCGTGCGTGCGTGTGCGTGCGTGCGTGCGTGCGTGTGCATGCGTGCGTGCGTGCGTGCGTGTGTGTGTGGTAAGATTAACATGGACATCTTAATGCTGGTCAACGTTTTTTCATTAAAGAAGAGAATGACCTTGCTCCCCAACCATAAAAGGGATTGGACTAAAGGAGATAATATTGCAAAGCTTACAGTCCGAGAAATGTCATAAAAAGGTTGAAATTTAAAAAAAAATTGTATATTTAGCCTAGACAATAAATTTTCACAAAAAGGGGAAAACCCATGGACTTTGGAAACTGAAAAATTTTTTGTCGTTAAATTGGCTCAAACTTATTGATAAGAGTAATTAGCCAATGTAAAACCAGAATGTCATGTTTTTTGGTAAGATTAACATGGACATCTTAATCCTGGACAACGTTTTTTCACAAGCCTTTATTGTGCTCCACCCCGCTTCCAAATCGCCGGATGTTTGGTGGGTTGTGCCTAACAGAAAGCGGGATGTCAAGAGCACGTATGATTTGGATAAAATTGATGATACTGAAAATATTGATGATACGCAAAACTAAGCAGGGCAGGTAAAAGGATTAAACATTTGTCTTTTAAGCTTGTGAACGCAAGATTATTGGTTAACAAAATTGACGATCTTCAATTTTCGCTAAAATCAAATGAATATGACATAATCGTTTTTACCGAGACATGAATATCTGATGACATACGAGATGCCTTACTCTCGCAAAATAGTAATTATTCAGTTATTTGTAATGATCGTGATGGTAGAGGTGGTGGTGTAGCAATTTTTTTAAAATCAAAATTTCGATATGTTGTCTTAAACACTCCCAACGAATTTGAAACAATTGAACACATTTGTCTTGATCTTTTATTGCCCTGCAAAACGCGGTATCAGGTTTTAGCGGCTTAATATCCACCACAACTAACATCTGATCTTGAGAAAACTAATATTTTATGTGCATTGATCGATTTTGTATCGATTACCAATGATCCTGTCATTGTATGTGGAGATTTTAATTTTGCATCCATTAACTGGGAGATACCAGCAAATCAAGGTAATTCTTGTTCACAAGAGTTTTTAGATTCTTGTCTGCGTAACAATTTTAAACAATTTGTAACAGAACCTACTCGGGTAAGGAATATACTAGATTTAGTGTTATCTTCAGAAGCTTCTATAGTCAGATCTATCAAAGTTAAGCCCGTTTTTTTTAATACGTGTGATTATTTCACAGTCGATTTTACTATTAACGTCCCAGTCATTGGTAGGGATTCTTTTTCTACCATACCAAACTTTAAAAAAGCCAACACAGCTGAAATTTTAAAATTTTTGTCCAAAGTAAACTGGTTACAAATGTTGAATGATTGCAAAATGACTGACGGTACATTTGATGTTGAAGCTTTTTCTGAAAAAATTTTGGAGACACTTAACTTTTGTATTGATATGTATGTTCCTAAAATCAAAATAACAGATAAACGTTTCAGATACCCAAAACATATCAGAAAATTAACAAGTAAAAAACGCCTTTTGCACAAAATAATAAAGCGAAAACCAACTGAAAATCTGAAAAACCAATACAAAGATTGGTGTTTAAAATACGATAATGCCGTTGAAAATTATTACGTAGAACAGAAACAAAAGATTGTGGACAGTAACAATATGAAAGACTTTTTTAAGTATGTAAATTCCAAGTCAAAATCTCGAGTGCCCATTCCCGCTTTATTATATGATGCAGGTGTGTACACAGTTGATGATAGAGAAAAAGCTAGTCTGCTTAACAATTTTTTTGCATCAGTTTTTACAAAAGACAATGGAAAAATACCAGATTTCCCAAAGCGTGTACCTGATCACGTTGGCCTAAACTCAATTAAATTTTTCTTTCAAAAAGGTACTAAAAGCTTTGAAAAAACTTCCTTCAAAAACATCACGTACGCCGGACGGTTGTCCTGCATTGTTCCTCAAATCTTTAGTAAGTGAGATCACTATCCCATTCGCGATTTTATTTGAAATGTCTATGAAATCTGGAATTTTACCAAAATCGTGGAAAAAAGGAATTATAACACCATTGCATAAAAAAGGACTTAAATCATTAAGAAATAATTATCGCCCAATATCGTTGTGCAGTTATATTAGTAAGGTGGCAGAAAGGATTATTGCTGACGATATACTGCACTATTTAAGGGAACAAAATTTAATTAGCAAGGAACAATATGGCTTTTTGTCTAAACGATCAACTTGTATACAACTGCTAGCAATGCTAAACGAATGAACAAATCACATAAATAAGGTAATGCGCATAGATGCTATGTATATCGATTTTTCCAAAGCGTTTGATACCGTTTGCCACTCCAAGCTGTTAACAAAACTAAAAGCGTACCGCATAAACTTTGAACTTTCAAACTGGATTAGATCATTCCTATCCGAGCGTACACAAGTAGTAAGCATTGGAAATGCCACATCAAATCCTACGGCCGTGACATCCAGGGTTCCACAAGGTTCTGTACTTGGTCCCTTTCTGTTTACTATTTATATAAATGACATTGTTGAGTGTGTTGAAGGGGCGTGCGGTATCAAACTCTTTGCAGACGATGGTAAATTTTATCACGCACAGTACAGTAGTGATAATTTAGACCTTGAAAATTCATTAAAGAAATTTGTTAAATGGGCTTCTGACTGGCAGCTAAATGTGGCATTTGAAAAGTGCCAAGTATTCAGCGTAGGAAATCAATCAATCATACCTTGTAGTTATAAATTGGGTGATAAAACTATAAATTCTGTTGAATAAATTAGAAACCTGGGTATAACGTTATCTCAAAACCTAAAATTCTCTATGCATTGCTCAAAAATTGCGTCCAAAGCTTATAGTAGAGCTAGTTTGATTTTAAAATTTTAAAACAAAGAATCCTTTTCTTCTGCTCAGGGCCTACAAAACATATGTTAGGCCTCTTCTGGAATTCAATGTGCCCGTGTGGAATCCTTATTTGATTAAAGACATCATTTGTCTTGAAAGAATACAAAGGTTTTTTACCAGAATGGTTTGCTTTCGCTGTAACATACCATATGCTGACTACCAGTCCATGCTAGATTACTTTTATTTGGAATCTTTGGAAATGAGACGTTTAAAACTTCATATGTGCATGGTCTATAAAATTATACATGGTATGGTTGATCTAAATTATGCTGATTTTTTTAATATCGAGCATTGAAACTATTTTATCAGAGGAAACGACCTTAAGATAAATTATGGGAAAGTAGCCAAATTAGATTGCCTCAAAAAATTTTTCTCTGAAAGGGTTATAAAAACGTGGAACTTACTATCAAATAATATCGTGTTAGCTAATTCACTAATAAGTTTTAAACAGTTACTAAACAAAACTGATCTGTCAAACTATTGTGAAAAATTTTAATCTTTATATAACGCCATTTATATTGTTGAGTAAAGCAGGATTCCTGTGTGTACCTTAACTATGTACAATCATTGTCTTTTTGCCTCGCTGTAGCTGCTCATAAATTATAGTTAGTGTACTTGTACTATATAGAATTTGTTGTTACACAGTAAAGTGAACTTGTGTGTCAGGGCGGTATTTTTAAGTGTTTTAACCTTTACCTGCCCTCTGTCTAAATTATGTAACATTATTTTGTTTTCTGACAGTACTAATATTTGGACAGTAAACTTATTTATTTCATTTCATTTCATTAAAAAGGGTAACGACAACGACTTTCCTCCCCAACCAAAAAAAGGATTAGGCTAAATGAGATATCATTGCAAAGCTTACAGGCCGAGGAATGTCATAAAGGTGTTAAAATTTTAAAAGAATTGCATGGAAAACCTAAAGCTGGACAAAATATTGGCGCAAAACAGGGGTCTTATGGACTTTAGTGGTTAAGAAATTTTTAGTTGTTGAATTGGCTTAAACTTATTGCTAGTCAAAAAAAGCCAAAATATTAGGTTTTTTTTGGAGATGAACATGAAGATTTTTATACTGCAAAACCCTTTTTCATTAAAGGGGGATGAACCTTTCTCTCCAACTGCAGAAAAAATTAGGTTAAATGAGGCATCATTGCAAAGCTTACATCTGGGGAATGTCATAAAGGGGTTAAATTTTTAAAAAATAACATGAACATTTTTAACCTGGACAAAACAGTTTCACAGGAGGAGGCCCTGTAAATTTTAAAAGTTAATACTTTTTCTACTGCTAATTGTGTCTATTGCCATTTCTTTTTTTTACCAATAGATATTAGTGAATGGAAAGCCAGCGTATCATTTTTTTGGGAAAAATCAACATGAGCATTTTTGCTGGACAACAAATTTTTTCAAAAGTTGAGATAGACCTTTCTCCTAAACTGCAGTAAAAATTGGGCTAAATGAGATATCATTGGAAAGCTTACAATTCAGAGAGTGTTATGAAAGGGTTAAAATTTAAAAAAATAACATATACATCTGTATGCTGGACAAAGCATTTTTACCAAAAAGACGGAAGGGATCATCCTTGCTAGCTACTGAATGAAGTAAGTTAAATGACATATCATGGCAAAGTTTACAATTCAGGGAATTATCGTTAAAGGATTGAATTTTGAAAAATTAGCAAAAGAATCTGGGAAATACAGATATACGGCTGACACGGGCTACTTTGATCCAAAAAAACAAAAAAACAATATTTTTCAGCTGTATGGCTGACTCGGCTTTTTTTTATAGCTGAAGCGGGCAAGCGATGGATATTCTATATTGCCGCGTAATACCCTATATTAGCAATATTGTTGATGTAGAATTTAAGACAAGGCCCCACCCCTATCAGGGGATTTTAGTGAGCTAATGTGAGTTGCACAGTTTTGTATGAGAATAATATATAATAATAATATTGAAAAGGAAATAATCATAAAAAAAACAAAATTGTAAACTAAGGTAAAATAAATAATAATATGATAGTTAGATAGCATAAAAAGATCAAAGAAATAAAAGCAAAGGAACATAGATATAAGAGTAAGTTGAGGATGGTTGGTAGTGGAAATTGATTGTAACAAAGTTTTTACTTGTCTATTTTGTTTCCTTGATTTTCCTTCTGGTGTTTCTTGATTTTGTCGTCTGGTACTTCCCCTATAATTAGTTCATGATCTGCCAAATGTAAAAGCACAATTTATTTTTCCTATCTCACATCTAGTCCCTAGGCCTACTTTTGGTCGGAATGCACCTTACCGCGGGAGGAAGGCTTATTGGTTGCACAACAATGTATGAAAAGATAGGCTTTACCCTCCGGTTGTGGGATAGGCCGCAATGGCCACACGGCAAGGGCCTAAGCCCCCTCAGCGCGGCAAGCCACCATGCGCACAACACATGGTGTGGCAATTACCTCACCAAGATGGCAATGGCGGTTTTGGTAAACCAAATCAACCACGACCTCCAAAGTGGCGTAATCCCCATTATAGGTTCTAGGTCCTTAGAATAGAATAAAAAAGATTGAAAGGTAAACCCAACGTGGCTGCAACAGTTGTTTGTTGGATTAAAAAATGCCTTACATTAAATAACCACTTAAATCACGAGAATCTTACATCACTTTATCAGCCAATTAGATTCAATTCAATATGGCATTTCATCAAATCTAATTGATTGGTTGATAAAGTGACAGTTAGATTGTCGTGATTTGAGTGGTTACTTAATGGGGGCATTTTTTAATCCACCAAACAATTGCTTGCAGCCACGTTGGGCTTACCTTTAGTTTATTGTTTACAATTAATGATTGATTTTAAAAATTCAACTATAAAACAAATAAAAAAAACCTATTCTATTCTAATAACCTATTGTATTCCATTATATATTAAAATACTTTCAGAATATGGAAGTGTGGTTTTCACTGGAAATGATGAGCTCACTATCAAAATTGGTGAAATCACAAAAATATTTGTAAAATACAGAACGGAAAGAACAATAAACAGTGGTTTTCAATGTTCATTTTGCGGGAATGGATAAAGAAGGAACTACGGACTATGTACATTACAGCCAATGTACAAATGAATATGGATGTATATTAACTTTTATTTTTATAAATTTCAGACAGCCTCAAAAAAAGCTACCCTCAAAGCATACGTGTCTTGTGCTATTGATTACTGAACTAAAATTGGGGATAGTGTGATAACTGAGAAAAACGTGGCTATTACAATATACATTAACTAACATAATAACCAAAATTTTCAGCTAATTTGTTTTCGCAAAATAATAGTGAATTTAAATGTTATATTTCTGTATCAGATGTCCCCTTACTGCCCCCTTATTTTTTATTCGATAAACGACTGCAAAAATCACAATTGGTTTGTCTACAAAAGAAAAAAATATTCTTACAGCAATCGTTCACAATTGCGTATGCGCCATTTAGATTGAAATATTAGCAATAACACATATATTATACAGAAGTGAACAAAGCACTCAATACTATCAATTTTAACATAACACGGAATCTGCACAATAAGGTAAAACACTACAGTTAGATATTGACGGCAGCTCTTTTCAAATTAATTTTTACTAAAGTAATTTAACCTGCTGATTTACTTTGTGACATCCATTTAAAAAATCGTTATCGTTCACAATCATTAAATGACATCCTGATTCACTTTTTTCATTCATTTAGAAAAATTGTAATCGTCCACAATCATTAAATGACACTGATAAAATACATGTAAAAAATAAAGTCCTTTAATAAAATTCATTTTAAAAAATATTTTATTTTTTCAATTCGATTTAGCGTATCTTAAATAATAAACACTTTTCTAAGGAAAAAAACCATAAATTTAGTGGTTCTGGCACAAAAGAGTCCCGGCATAAAAGAGTCCTGAAAAAAATGCAGCTGGCACAAAAGAGTCCTGGCATAAAAGAGTCCCGGCAGAAGAGAGTGGTGGAGAAAATGCGTTCATGTGCCCAAGCGCTGCGAGCTGAGGTCGGCACAAAAGAGTCCTGGCATATAATCAATTTTTCACAGCTAACATACAATGATCACACCTCAGCTGTCTTCCAGTTTTTTATTTGTTTTTTTTAATTAGCCTTTTAAGAGGTTGTGTGAAGAATTTCGCGGGTAAAAAATTAATGTTTTAAAGTATTTTTATTATTTAGTTATTAAAACGCTTAAAGTTCTGTAAAGCGTTTAAAAAATAAGAAAAAAATCATTGTTGTATTTGGGTATAAATCATAATATTGAATTATTTTTTTTGTCATAATTGAGTTTAGTCAAACAAAATCATATCTAAATAATGATTTTAGCTGGCATAAATTTTTTGTTCATAGTTAAAATATTCCTTACAATTTTTATCAAACAAGTGTTTTAATCACAATTGTAAAGACCACCAGATGTCAGACGAAGAGATGACCAGACCACTGGGACTTTTTGCGTGCCACTGCGCACAACTATACATTTAAACAAAAACACAAAAAGATACTCTTCCTGCCCATTTGATGATTTTTAACCAAATAACGAGTAAAAAACAACCAAATATTGTTATACTTTGGACCAATACAGGTTTCTGTGTTATCTAATTAACTATTTAGTATTTTTTTAAAATCTAACTATTCTGTGTTTTTTAACGAAATATTTGTTGATTTTTCCAAACTAGTTGGTAATTTTTTACCAAATAGTAGTTTTATTATCAGATGCTTGCGTTTTTTGTTTTTGTTTTTGGTTTTAAGTTGTTGTTAAAATATTAGCGGTCTTTCAAAAGAAAAATTTTTAAATTTACAGAAACTTTTTAAATTCTTTTGAAGTTTAACGGAAACGTTATCACAAAAGAGATAATATATAGAAACGTTCTTTAGGGACAAAAAACGCAAAACTATATTAAAAAATCTGGATAACTGTCTAGGTTTTTACCAGATTAAAAAATCTGGGTAACTTTTTTCTCAGCCCGCTAATGAAAGGATTGAAAACCGTAATTATTGGAATAAACATTTGTTTTCCCAGAAAAAAATAGCAACTTTAAAAAAGAATTTTTAGCTAAAAATTTTTTAAATAAACTGTTCTTTTTTACTTTAACACAAAAGAGTCACAATCAACGTGATCAACGTAAAACCAACGTGACTCTGATTCATTTTGTTTAGACCAATAGACTATTTCGACATAAGGCGTTTTACACAGTAAAATTCCGATACACATTAGGCCGAAAGTTGAAATTAAAATAATATTTAAATGAAAACTTCTATTAATTTTGCAGTGTAAAATAACGTGTAAACACTAAAGGCAAAATATAAATTTGATTGGATTTGTAATAATGTAGTTATTAATGTTTAATTTGGTAAAAATGCGAACATAAAAAATAAAATTACGATCATACCGAGCACCGAATATATAAGTAGGATTTTACTCTATTTCATCAGATGGTCTGATGGTCTAGTGGTTTGAGGCGGTCGGCTTTAGACTGCAAGGTCGGGATTTCGAACCCCAATGAAGTTCCTTTTCCATTTTTTGTACCGGGAATTTAAACTTATCAAAATTTCATTTAAACTTATTAAAATTGAATTTAATAAAAAAACAGATCTTTTTAGATATTTTAAAAAAATCAATTAATTGATTATTGATTGGTATTAATAAAATAAGAAAGAAAATAGATCTGCTAGTGATTGATGTAGATACTAAATTTTTGATGTAGATATTTTGCTATAGACACAAAAAAATTAAAACCAAAGTCTGTAATGTAAAAAGCTTCTTGGAGTCTATTGTTTAATTTCTTTTAATATAATAGTATGGTTGATTTTTTAATTAAAAATCCTCCACGAAATATTGTTTTTCATTATTGTTGTGGATTTTATATGTAAATAATCTTCCGGAAAATAATTTTTCCAAAAAAAAACACCAAGTAAGTATTATGCAGCTATATTCTATCTACCACTAAAAAAACTAAATATAAATTATACGTCCCGGTACAAAAAATGAAAAAAGAAGTTCATTGGGATTCGAACTCCCGACCTTGATTATCGAGTAAAATCCTACTTTCGTAATTTTATTTTTTATGTTCGCGTTTTTACGAAATTAAACATTAATAACTACATTATTACAAATCCAATCAAATTTATATTTTTTCTTTAGTGTTTACAAGTTATTTTACACTGCAAAAATTAATAGAAGTTTTCATTTATATATTATTTTAAATTCAACTTTCGGCCTAATGTGTATTGGAATTTTACTGTGTAAAACGCCTTATGTCGAAATAGTCTATTGTCCTTTTTACATTTTTGTACCGGGACGTATAATTTATATTTAGTTTTTTTAGTGGTAAATAGAATATAGCTGCATAATACTTACTTGGTGTTTTTTTTGGAAAAATTATTTTCCGGAAGATTATTTACATATAAAATCCACAACAATAATGAAAAACAATATTTCGTGGAGGATTTTTAATTAAAAAATCAACCATACTATTATATTAAAAGAAATTAAACAATAGACTCCAAGAAGCTTTTTACATTACAGACTTTGGTTTTAATTTTTTTGTGTCTATAGCAAAATATCTACATCAAAAATTTAGTATCTACATCAATCACTAGCAGATCTATTTTCTTTCTTATTTTATTAATACCAATCAATAATCAATTAATTGATTTTTTTAAAATATCTAAAAAGATCTGTTTTTTTATTAAATTCAATTTTAATAAGTTTAAATGAAATTTTGATAAGTTTATATTCCCGGTACAAAAAATGGAAAAGGAACCTCATTGGGGTTCGAAATCCCGACCTTGCAGTCTAAAGCCGACCGCCTCAAACCACTAGACCATCAGATCATCTGCTGATATAGAGTAAAATCCTACTTATATATTCGGTGCTCGGTATGATCGTAATTTTATTTTTTATTTTCGCATTTTTACCAAATTAAACATTAATAACTACATTATTACAAATCCAATCAAATTTATATTTTGCCTTTAGTGTTTACACGTTATTTTACACTGCAAAATTAATAGAAGTTTTCATTTAAATATTATTTTAATTTCAACTTTCGGCCTAATGTGTATCGGAATTTTACTGTGTAAAACGCCTTATGTCGAAATAGTCTATTGTTTAGACTCGTTTCTAAGTATTACCAAAATTTTATTAAATTCTCAGAGAATCAATTTTTTATTCTTTATTTAATTTTTTTTTGTTTTGACACCAAGAAACTACACATTAAACCGTCTGATTTAAAAATGGTTTTAGCAAATTTCCTTCAGTTGGGCCAGTGGCCGAGTGGTTAGAGCGTCACTTCCGAACTGCAAGTTCGAGTCTCACTGTTTAGTATTTTTATTGTTGACAAAAAAAAATTTTTATTAAATTTGGCTCACCTTCAAAAGAGTCCCGGCACAAAAGAGTCCTGAAAAAAATTGCAGCTGGCACAAAAGAGTCCTGGCATAAAATCAATTTTTCAAACCTCTCATACAATGTTCACACCTCAGCTGTCTTTCAGCTTATGACGTATTTTAACACGTCGCTACTCTGACACAATGAGTAAAAAGCATCGTAAATTAATCGTAACTGTGTCTCTTTTTATATCTTACCACACAAATAATCTAAACAAAATGAATCAGAGTCACGTTGATTTTACGTTGATCACGTTGATTGTGACTCTTTGTCTTAAAGTAAAAAAGAACAGTTAATTTAAAAAATTTTTAGCTAAAAATTCTTTTTTAAAGTTGCTATTTTTTCTTGGGAAAACAAATGTTTATTCCAATAATTACGGTTTTCAATCCTTTCATTAGCGGGCTGGAGAAAAGTTACCCAGATTTTTTAATGTGGTTAAAAACCTAGACAGTTATCCAGATTTTTTAATATAGTTTTGCGTTTTTTGTACCTAAAGAACGTTTCTATGTATTGTCTCTTATGTGATAACGTTTGCGTTAAACTTCAAAAGAATTTAAAAAGTTTCTGTAAATTTAAAAATTTTTTTTTGAAAGACCGCTAATATTTTAACAACAACTTAAAACCAAAAACAAAAACAAAAAACGCAAGCATCTGATAATAAAACTACTATTTGGTAAAAAATTACCAACTAGTTTGGAAAAATCAACAAATATTTCGTTAAAAAACACAGAATAATTAAATTTTAAAAAAATACTAAATAGTTGGTAAAAAAAAAGTACAGAAACCTGTATTGGTCCAAAGTATAACAATATTTGGTTGTTTTTTACTCGTTATTTGGTTAAAAATCATCAAATGGGCAGGAAGAGTATCTTTTTGTGTTTTTGTTTAAATGTATAGTTGTGCGCAGTGGCACGCAAAAAGTCCCAGTGGTCTGGTCATCTCTTCGTCTGACATCTGGTGGTCTTTACAATTGTGATTAAAACACTTGTTTGATAAAAATTGTAATATTTTAACTATGAACAAAAAATTTATGCCAGCTAAAATCATTATTTAGATATGATTTTGTTTGACTAAACTCAATTATGACAAAAAAAATAATTCAATATTATGATTTATACCCAAATACAACAATGATTTTTTTCTTATTTTTTAAACGCTTTACAGAACTTTAAGCGTTTTAATAACTAAATAATAAAAATACTTTAAAACATTAATTTTTTACCCGCGAAATTCTTCACACAACCTCTTAAGAGGCTAATTAAAAAAAAAACAAATAAAAAACTGGAAGACAGCTGAGGTGTGATCATTGTATGTTAGTTGTGAAAAATTGATTATATGCCAGGACTCTTTTGTGCCGACCTCAGCTCGCAGCGCTTGGGCACATGAACGCATTTTCTCCAGGACTCTTTTGTGCCGGGACTCTTTTGTGCCAGGACTCTTTTGTGCCAGCTGCATTTTTTTCAGGACTCTTTTATGCCGGGACTCTTTTGTGCCGGACCCATTAAATTTATGGTTTTTTTATTTAGAAAAGTGTTTATTATTTAAGATACGCTAAATCGAATTGAAAAAATAAAATATTTTTTAAAATGAATTTTATTAAAGGACTTTATTTTTTACATGTATTTTATCAGTGTCATTTAATGATTGTGGACGATTACAATTTTTCTAAATGAATGCAAAAAGTAAATCAGGATGTCATTTAATGATTGTGAACGATAACGATTTTTTAAATGGATGTCAAAAAGTAAATCAGCAGGTTAAATTACTTTAGTAAAAATTAATTTGAAAAGAGCTGCCGTCAATATCTAACTGTAGTGTTTTACCTTATTGTGCAGATTCCGTGTTATGTTAAAATTGATAGTATTGAGTGCTTTGTTCACTTCTGTATAATATATGTGTTATTGCTAATATTTCAATCTAAATGGCGCATACGCAATTGTGAACGATTGCTGTAAGAATATTTTTTTCTTTTGTAGACAAACCAATTGTGATTTTTGCAGTCGTTTATCGAATAAAAAATAAGGGGGCAGTAAGGGGACATCTGATACAGAAATATAACATTTAAATTCACTATTATTTTGCGAAAACAAATTAGCTGAAAATTTTGGTTATTATGTTAGTTAATGTATATTGTAATAGCCACGTTTTTCTTAGTTATCACACTATCCCCAATTTTAGTTCAGTAATCAATAGCACAAGACACGTATGCTTTGAGGGTAGCTTTTTTTGAGGCTGTCTGAAATTTATAAAAATAAAAGTTAATATACATCCATATTCATTTGTACATTGGCTGTAATGTACATAGTCCGTAGTTCCTTCTTTATCCATTCCCAAAAATGAACATTGAGTACCACTGTTTATTGTTCTTTCCGTTCTGTATTTTACAAATATTTTTGTGATTTCACCAATTTTGATAGTGAGCTCCTCATTTCCAGTGAAAACCACACTTCCATATTCTGAAAGTATTTTAATATATAATGGAATACAATAGGTTTTTAGAATAGAATAGGTTTTTTTTATTTGTTTTATAGTTGAATTTTTAAAATCAATCATTAATTGTAAACAATAAACTAAAGGTAAGCCCAACGTGGCTGCAACAGTTGTTTGCTGGATTAAAAAATGCCCCCATTAAGTAACCACTCAAATCACGACAATCTAACGTCACTTTATCAGCCAATTAGATTTGATGAAATGCCATATTGAATTGAATCTAATTGGCTGATAAAGTGATGTAAGATTCTCGTGATTTAAGTGGTTATTTAATGTAAGGCATTTTTTAATCCAACAAACAACTGTTGCAGCCACGTTGGGTTTACCTTTCAATCTTTTTTATTCTATTCTAAGGACCCAGAACTTATAATGGGGATTACGCCACTTTGGAGGTCGTGGCTGATTTGGTTTACCAAAACCGCCATTGCCACCTTGGTGAGGTAATTGCCACACCATGTGTTGTGCGCATGGTGGCTTGCCGCGCTGAGGGGGCTTAGGCCCTTGCCGTGTGGCCATTGCGGCCTATCCCACAACCGGAGGGTAAAGCCTATCTTTTCATACATTGTTGTGCAACCAAAAGATAAGCCTTCCTCCCACGGTAAGGTGCATTCCGGCCAAACGTAGGCCTACGGACTAGATGTGAGATAGGAAAAATAAATTGTGCTTTTACATTTGGTAGATCCTGTACTAATTTTTATTTATTATAGGGGAAAGTACCAGAAAACAAAATGAAGAAACACCAGAAGGGAAAATCAAGAAAACAAAATGGACAAGTTAAAACTTTGTTACAATCAATTTCCACTACAAACCATCATCAGCATCAAACTTTTACCCATTTCCAGCCATTATTATGATAGACCTCCATTTTATCTTACTCTCAACTTACACTTATATCTATGTCTTTTTGCCTCTATTTCTTTGATCTTTTTATGCTATCTAACTATCATATTATTATTTAATTTACCTTAGTTTACAATTTTGTTTTTTTGGTTATTTCCGTTTCACTATTATTATTATATATTATTCTCATACAAAAATGTAAAACTCACATCTGCTGCCTGAAATTCCCTGATAGGGGTGGGGCCTTGACTAAAATTCTACATCAACATGTGCTGATATAGGGTATTAGGCGGTATTATGGAATATCCATCGCCGGCCCGCTTCAGCTATAAAAAAAAGCCGAGTCAGCCATACAGCTTAAAAATATTGTTTTTTGTTTTTTTGGATCAAAGTAGCCCGTGTCAGCCGTATATCTGTATTTCCCAGATTCTTTTGCTAATTTTTCAAAATTCAATCCTTTAACGATAATTCCCTGAATTGTAAACTTTGCCATGATATGTCATTTAACTTACTTCATTCAGTAGCTAGCAAGGATGATCCCTTCCGTCTTTTTGGTAAAAATGCTTTGTCCAGCATACAGATGCATATGTTATTTTTTTAAATTTTAACCCTTTCATAACACTCTCTGAATTGTAAGCTTTCCAATGATATCTCATTTAGCCCAATTTTTACTGCAGTTTAGGAGAAAGGTCTATCTCAACTTTTGAAAAAATTTGTTGTCCAGCAAAAATGCTCATGTTGATTTTTCCCAAAAAAATGATACGCTGGCTTTCCATTCACTAATATCTATTGGTAAAAAAAAGAAATAGCAATAGACACAATTAGCAGTAGAAAAAGTATTAACTTTTAAAATTTACAGGGCCTCCTCCTGTGAAACTGTTTTGTCCAGGTTAAAAATGATCATGTTATTTTTTAAAAATTTAACCCCTTTATGACATTCCCCAGATGTAAGCTTTGCAATGATGCCTCATTTAACCTAATTTTTTCTGCAGTTGGAGAGAAAGGTTCATCCCCCTTTAATGAAAAAGGGTTTTGCAGTATAAAAATCTTCATGTTCATCTCCAAAAAAACCTAATATTTTGGCTTTTTTTTGACTAGCAATAAGTTTAAGCCAATTCAACAACTAAAAATTTCTTAACCACTAAAGTCCATAAGACCCCTGTTTTGCGCCAATATTTTGTCCAGCTTTAGGTTTTCCATGCAATTCTTTTAAAATTTTAACGCTTTTATGACATCCTAGGCTGTAAGCTTTGCAATGATATCTCATTTAGCCTAATCCTTTTTTTGGTTGGGGAGGAAAGTGGTTGTCGTTACCCTTTTTAATGAAATGAATGAAATGAATAAGTT
Organism: Microlaimidae sp. YZB2_3; assembly: GCA_030248175.1. NCBI lineage: Eukaryota > Metazoa > Nematoda > Chromadorea > Desmodorida > Microlaimidae > Microlaimidae sp. YZB2_3. The sequence continues at coordinate 3,507 of JASAMX010010459.1, read as the reverse complement.
TACTGTCCAAATATTAGTACTGTGAGAAAACAAAATAATGTTACATAATTTAGACAGAGGGCAGGTAAAGGTTAAAACACTTAAAAATACCGCCCTGACACACAAGTTCACTTTACTGTGTAACAACAAATTCTATATACTACAAGTACACTAACTATAATTTATGAGCAACTACAGCGAGGCAAAAAGACAATGATCGTACATAGTTTAAGGTACACACAGGAATCCTGCTTTACTCAACAATATAAATGGCGTTATATAAAGATTAAAATTTTTCACAATAGTTTGACAGGTCAGTTTTGTTTAGTAAATGTTTAAAACTTATTAGTGAGTTAGCTAACACGATATTATTTAATAGTGAGTTCCACGTTTTTATAACCCTTTCAGAGAAAATTTTTTGCGGCAATCTAATTTGGCTACTTCCCATAATTTATCTTGAACCGTGTTCCTTGCCGCGGCTGCTCTTTTCCTCTCTCTTGGTTTTGGTGCTCCTGGCTTTTTTTCGTCGGTGTTGGGCGCCGGTTGGCGTGGTTTTGTTTGTGCGTGCTCGTTTGGGAGCCTGTCCAAATCATTCCCTATATGCCCCTGGCTGCCTCTATCCACCTCCTACTCTTTGGTTTTGTGCTCCCTCAGGCTCACAATATTTTAATTTCGCCGAATCGGTTTAGTATTAAAAATTAAAGGAGCAGTCCGGTTCGGGCGTTATAGGAATTTGATTTGTGACAGTGCTCGTTTAAGGTCGTTTCCTCTGATAAAATAGTTTGAATGCTCGATATTAAAAAATCAGCATAATTTAGATCAACCATACCATGTATAATTTTATAGACCATGCACATATCAAGTTTTAAACGTCTCATTTCCAAAGATTCCAAATAAAAATAATCTAGCCTGGACTGGTAGTCAACATATGGTATTTTACAGCGAAAGCAAACCATTCTGGTAAAAAACCTTTGTATTCTTTTAAGACAAATAATGTCTTTAATCAAATAAGGATTCCACACGGGCACATTAAATTCCAGAAGAGGCCTAACATATGTTTTGTAGGCCCTGAGCAGAAGAAAAGGATTCTTTGTTTTAAAACTTTTTAAAATCAAACTATCTCTACTATAAGCTTTGGACGCAATTTTTGAGCAATGTGTAGAGAATTTCAGGTTTTGAGATAACGTTATACCCAGGTCTCTAATTTCTTCAACAGAATTTATAACTTTATCACCCAATTTATAACTACAAGGTATGATTGATTGATTTCCTACGCTGAATACTTGGCACTTTTCAAATGCCACATTTAGCTGCCAGTCAGAAGCCCATTTAACGAATTTCTTTAATGAATTTTCAAGGTCTAAATTATCACTACTGTACCGTGCGTGATAAAATTTACCATCGTCTGCAAAGAGTTTGATACCGCACGCCCCTTCAACACACTCAACAATGTCATTTATATAAATAATAAACAGAAGGGGACCAAGTACAGAACCTTGTGGAACCCCAGATGTCACGGCCGTAGGATTTGATGTGGCATTTCCAATGCTTACTACTTGTGTACGCTCCGATAGGAATGACCTAATCCAGTTTAAAAGTTCAAAGTTTATGCCGTACGCTTTTAGTTTTGTTAACAGCTTGGAGTGGCAAACGGTATCAAACGCTTTGGAAAAATCGATATACATAGCATCTATGCGCATTCCCTTATTTATGTGATTTGTCCATTCGTTTAGCATTGCTAGCAGTTGTATACAGGTTGATCGTTTAGACAAAAAGCCATATTGTTCCTTGCTAATTAAATTTTGTTCCCTTAAATAGTGCAGTATATCGTCAGCAATAATCCTTTCTGCCACCTTACTAATATAACTGCACAATGATATTGGGCGATAATTATTTCTTAATGATTTAAGTCCTTTTTTATGCAATGGTGTTATAATTCCTTTTTTCCACGATTTTGGTAAAATTCCAGATTTCATAGACATTTCAAATAAAATCGATTTGAGGAGCTAAAGATTTGAGGAACAATGCAGGACAACCGTCCGGCGTACGTGATGTTTTTGAAGGAAGTTTTTTCAAAGCTTTTAGTACCTTTTTGAAAGAAAAATTAATTGAGTTTAGGCCAACGTGATCAGGTACACGCTTTGGGAAATCTGGTATTTTTCCATTGTCTTTTGTAAAAACTGATGCAAAAAAATTGTTAAGCAGAGTAGCTTTTTCTCTATCATCAACTGTGTACACACCTGCATCATTTAATAAAGCGGGAATGGGCACTCGAGATTTTGATTTGGAATTTACATACTTAAAAAAGTCGTTCGTATTGTTACTGTCCATATCCTTTTGTTCCGTTCAACGGTAATAATTTTCAACGGCATTATCATATTTTAAACAACAATCTTTGTATTGGTTTTTCAGATTTTCAGTCGGTTTTTGCTTTATCATTTTGTGCAAAAGGCGTTTTTTACTTGTTAATTTTCTGATATGTTTTGGGTATCTGAAACGTTTATCTGTTATTTTGAATTTAGGAACATACATATCAATACAAAAGTTTAGTGTCTCCAAAATTTTTTCAGAAAAAGCTTCAACATCAAATGTACCGTCAGTCATTTTGCAATCATTCAACATTTGTAACCAGTTTACTTTGGACAAAAATTTTAAAATTTCAGCTGTGTTGGCTTTTTTAAAGTTTGGTATGGTATAAAAAGAATCCCTACCAATGATTGGGACGTTAATAGTAAAATCGACTGTGAAATGATCACACGTATTAAAAAATACGGGCTTAACTTCGATAGATCTGATTATAGAAGCTTCTGAAGATAATACTAAATCTAGTATATTCCTTTCCCGAGTAGGTTCTGTTACAAATTGTTTAAAATTGTTACGCAGACAAGAATCTAAGTCTTGTGAACAAGAATTACCTTGATTTGCTGGTATCTCCCAGTTAATGGATGCAAAATTAAAATCTCCACATACAATGACAGGATCATTGGTAATCGATACAAAATCGATCAATGCACATAAAATATTAGTTTTCTCAAGATCAGATGTTAGTTGTGATGGATAGTAAGCCGCTAAAACTCGATAGCGTGTTTTTCAGGGCAATAAAAGATCTAGACAAATGTGTTCAATTGTTTCAAATTTGTTAGGAGTGTTTAAGACAACATATCGAAATTTTGATTTAAAAAAAATTGCTACACCACCACCTCTACCATCACGATCATTACGAATAACTGAATAATTACTATTTTGCAAGAGTAAGGCATCTGGTATGTCATCAGATAACCATGTCTCGGTAAAAACGATTATGTCATATTCATTTGAATTTAGCGAAAATTGAAGATTGTCAATTTTGTTAACCAATGATCTTGCGTTCACAAGCTTAAAGGACAAAAAATGTTCAATCCTTTTACCTGCCCTGCTTAGTTTTCCGTATCATCAATATTTTCAGTATCATCAATTTTATCCGAATCATACGTGCTCTTGACATCCGGCTTTCTGTTAGGCACAACCCGCCAAACATCCGGCGATTTG
>JASAMX010010456.1:0-10178 GCA_030248175.1 Microlaimidae sp. YZB2_3 | reverse complement strand
TGTAGGGTTTGTACTCCAAATTTTCAAAATACCGGAAAAAAGACATTAAAAAAGGGTAAAAAAATTTGCGCTTCGCGCTAAGTGATTCTTTTTGCTGTTATTTGCATTGTTTTTTTAAGTTGAACTTGAAAAATTTTCTGTTTAAAAAGGAATAACATTGAAAATCGTGCGATAGCACGAAAAAATTTTCAAAAATTGTCTTGAAATTCATTAGAAACATCACTTTAAAGTTGTAAAAAGAGCGCCCGGAAAAAATATATTCTACAAAATATCTTCGGAAAGAATATCTTCTGAAAGACTTTTAAATTCTCAACTAAAGAAAAAAATTTTTTCCTAAGCCTAAGCGAAACCTTAAAATCAAGCTAAAACGACATAAAAAAAGTTTGAAATTAAGGTTTAAAAGTTTTTAATACTACTGAATAATTTACTGCTGAAAGAAGATATTTTTTCCGGAAGACATTTTGCAAAAGGTATTTTTTCCGGACACTGTAAAAATGTATATAAATGTCGAGCGCTGAGCGGAGCGAAGCGCGAGAAAATTTTTTAAAATTGTTTTCTTCGGACCTCCAAATTTTTACCTCCGCCAGCCCAAAAGGGGGGGGGGATGTTACAACCCTCATAACCCTCTCCCCTGGCTACGACCTTGATTGTGGCTCATTTCGCCGTAGTAACGACGAAAATCCGGCTTCGCCGGATTTCTGGGGGCGGTGTGGCCGCCGCCCCCCCCCCGCCCTCTCTGTGCACGCCACTGTCCCCCAATTTTGAAAAAAAGTTTTAAATTGACTTCTAACTGCCTCCAAACTTAAGTTTTGTTAATGTTACAATTAATGCTATAAGCAATAAAAAGCTCAAAAATGCAATAAAAAGGGCTTTTTGACCTAAAATTAACATTTTTTTTATCTATTTTCCCTTGAAAATCGATAAACAATAAATCGATCATAAAATGTATTTTGCGGATTTTAACCCCTCCGTAAATCCGGGTTTATAAAAGGTTATCCCGAACCCCCCCCCCCACTCCGGGCCAACTTGCCCATGTATGCATTATACCCATTACCCCATAGAGGTGTTTGATGTTTATTTATATATTTATTCATCGCTAAAAAGGTCTAAAACTGCTGACGCAAAAACTCAAAAAACAAAATCCAGACCTGTGTTTTTTTTAAATGGCCAGACATGTGCACTGCCCCCCCCCGGGGTTAAAACGGGGGGGGGCAATTCCAAAATGGGGGGGCACGGGGGGGCAACTTTTTTGAAACGGGGGGGGGGGGCAAGCGGGGGGGAAGGGGAGAAAAGAAAAAAGAGAAAAAAAGGAGAAAAGAGAAGAAGGAAAAAAGGGACAAAAAAAAGCGGAAATAAGGTAAAAATAGGTCTAAAATGGCTTAAAATACATTGAAATAGGCTAAAAATTGCAAAAAAATTCGCGATGATGGCGTCATCATAGGTCAAAAATGGCGTCATATTTTTAGGGTACTTTTTCATTTTTTGGCGGGGGGGGGGGGGCAAAAAAAGGGGGGGGCAAAAAAAGAAGAGGAAATCCTCCAATAAAACGGGGGGGCATTTTCAGACCGTTCACAGGTCTGAATGGCTGTATAAATTTTATGCACCACTAAATCCGAATTTAACCCCTCCCCGTCTCCTGTGTTCAAACACTCGATTTTACATCCTATGCAAATATAAATTTGTGCTAAATATTTTAAAATTTTTAGAAATAAACTGGTGAATATTGATGCAACGACATACAAGTAAAAATATTTTCATTATATACAATTGTAAAACTAAAACATGTGTACTAGATTTTATTTCTTAAAAACTGTAACTATAATAAAAGATTTTTTGAAATAAAACCACAGAAAAAATACATAAGTTAATTACAGAGTTTTTAAGTTATTCCAAACATAAACAGTGTTAAATACTGGCATAAAAATTTTTTCTTTCGATTCGATAAATCAATTTTGACGTACCAACAAGTGAAGCAGCCTATTTAGCTTTAAGTATTTTTTGCTTTTTTATAACACTCCAGCTTGTTGTTGAGGACATTTTTCGTTTTATTACGTTTTGTTTTTATTTTGGAATATAATTTTTGACGTTTACCCACCTCCCCACTTGTTCTATTAGCTGTTGAAATCGCAATAATAGCAAATTTGTGTAAATCAAAAATCAGAAAGTATACCTTTGTCAAGCTGAATTAAGATTTGTTTTTGTTTAGTGCGCTGCAAATATTCCATTCGGATTTTCATCCTTCAGTTTACAAAGCAGGAAAAGGCCAGAAAGAAGGTCTTAGTCTTTTCAGTCTCTGCGATCGTTGCAAAAGTCCACCGGGTCGTGCAGAATTGCGGTAAGTTTCAAATGGGGGTGCTGTTGTCTTTGGGGAGGGAAAAGTATCCGGGGTTGGGGGGTGCCCCCCGCCAAAATGTAAAAATAAATTCACATTTTTGACCTATGATGATGCCATCATCGCGAATTTTCGCAGCTTAGCCTATCAATGTATTAAGCCATTTTAGACCTATCTTTACCTTATTTCCGCTTTTTTTCCCTTTTTCCCTTCTTCTTCTCTCTTTTTCTCCTTTTTTTCTCTTTTTCTCTCCCCTGCTTGCCCCCACCGTTTGATGCCCCCCCCCTGCTCCCCCCATTGCAATTGCCCCCCCATTATAACCCCGGGGGGGCAGTGCACAGGTCTGCATATAAAAATTTAAGAAATGTATTGTCGTTACTACGACAAAATGAGCCAGAGTCATTATAAAATACACGTGCTTGTGACTGTTACTTATTCCGTGGTTAATACGTCGCTGTTTGAAATATTAAATGAGTCACAGTCAGATTATATTTTATACGCATTGTGGCTCTTTTTGCCGTAGTAACGACTATATGTTAAAAAGTGGCTTTTGTGGTGGTGGGGGGGTAGGTAAATATATAGTAGCCATACGTTTTTAGGTGATCTGACCAGTACTAAAACCGGATACACTCTAAAAAAACTAAGTTTTTTGGGGATACACTCAAAAAAAATCTACCAGGCTTACCACCTATAACACTATATTATAACCTTTTTGAATCCGAACAGTCTGCCCAGTTGTGTATTCAATCTTAAAATCTAGACCATCTTTCCCTGGAGAAATTTGGTAGGTGCCAAAAAATTTCTATTTTAGTACCAAAAATACAGCTTAGCTTCCTTATCTTTTGGAAATTCTTTTCTCCCGTTCATAAGTAAATTTTTAATTAAGGATAGTGTTTTTCAGAATTTAATGTTTGTTTTTTTTTGTAAAGAAGGTATTAAGTTGTATTGTAATACATTATTGTTTAGGCAATAACCGGATTTTAAATAATAATATTTTATAAAAACTTTAGTCTATAAAAAATAATGCGGACTGGCGACAAAACTCGAACTTTGAAAAGTCATATCTCCATAACGAAGGTAGAATATGTATGGAACATTATATCGGAAAAACTCAGATTTTTGGTTATTTTTTGAACAGGTTACAAAACAAATTTTTCTATGACGTCATCACTACGGTCGATGCGGTGAAAAAAACCTGACCCCCAAAAAAAAACTTTTTTATTAGTACGAGACAACAAAAACGCCGCTGGGTATGATGTTAAAACATACTTTTTTAAGTTTTTTCTAAAAATTTGGGCGAAATCGTTTGGCTCAAATTTTTTTATGATGCGTTGAAAGCGCGCGGTTTTCGCGATTCGTTACCAAATTAAAACACTGCAAAAAATCATATTGATCATATTGTTATATATCAAATGTCCACCGTTTTTTATCCCTTACTTTTGACATAAAATTTTTTTTGGGGGATTGACCCCCCGGGCGCTAGGGGGGGCCAAACACGAATGCTGAAAATTTTTTTCAAATTTTTTTTTTCAAAACCATCAAAAATCTAAAGTCTTATCACATATGACGAATTTTGATATATCGTTGGTGTAAAAAAACCTAATATTAAGCTTACAATTAGCTGTCAAGAATGACGAATTTAAAATTTGGAAGCATTCGAAGCCCGTATTCTGGCAGCAGAAAATCTCTAAATTTAAAAGTTTTGCAAGAATAATAAACTTTTGAAGATTAGTTTTAAATTTTTTTCTATTATTTTGATTTAAAATATTAAAAAGTGGTAACAAAAACTTTATGAAAACGCAAAATAAATTTTCGTTAAAACTCGAAAATACTTCCTTACGCTATGCAAATTTTTGTCATTACGTCATAATTGATGATTTTTATTGGTTCTTCTGCAATTAAAATGACGCAATTCAGACCAGATCGCGGATTCCAACGTTTTTACATGAAAAATAGCATTACTTCAAAAAAATTACATTATTAGATATTGGCAAAAGTTAGGAGACATAAGTATTAGAAATTTGTTTTTGTGTTGACAAACGGGAAAACATGTTTGCAAGTAAAAAACACTTAAAAAAGAGCCTTTTTTAGCTAAAATATTTGGCAATTTTGTAGTGGGATTTTAACTTTGAAAATATGTTTTTCCAACTAAATAACCTGAAAATTTAAAAAAAATGAACTTTTGAGGCTTATTTTTTTAGAAAAGTTTTTTAATTTAATTTAAAGTTTTGATGCTGTCAGCATACGGGCATAGAATGCTTCCAAATTTTAAACTCATCATTTTTTACAGCTAATTGTAAGCTTAATATTAGGTTTTTTTACACAAACGATATCAAAATTCATCATTATGTGATAAATTTTACATTTTTTATGGTTTTGAAAAAAAAAGTTGAAAAAAATTATTAGCATGTGTGTTTGCCCCCCCCCTTAGCCCCCGGGGTGGGGGTCAACCCCCCAAAAATATTATGTCAAAAGTAAGAAATAAAAAACGGTGGAAATTTGATATATAACAATATGATCAAAATCCTACACATGTTAAGCAGGAAGCAAAACAAAACCTATTTTTTGCAGTATATTAATTTGGCGAATAATCGCGAAAACCGCGCGCTTTCAACGCATCATAAAAAAAATTGAGCGAGCCGATTTCGCTTAAATTTTTAGAAAAAACTCGAAAAAGTATGTTTTAACAGCATACCGAGCGGCGTTTCTTATATCTTACTAATAAAAAAGTTTTTTTTTGGGACCAGGTTTTTTCACCATATCGGCCGAGGTGATGACGTCATAGAAAAACAATTTTTTTAACCTTTTCTAAAGATAGCCAAAAATTTGAGCTATGCTCCGATATATGTCCCGTACATATTCTACCTTGAGTTATGGAGATATGACCTTTAAAAGTTCAAGTTTTGTGCTTTTGTCGCCAGTCCGCATCATTTTTGTATAGACTATAGGTGTCTTCTTTAATTACCCACTAAAAATTTTTTAGCAAGTGGTTTGAACGGCCAGTTGAAGATTTGGAATTTCTGAGGAGTCGCTTGAATGCCGTAGAATTTTTTCGGCAGGACGCCAATTCCGAGATTTGCAGAACAATACAGAAATCATTAAAAAGCATAAAATTTCTTCATGTAAAAAACTGCATTGATTTTGTTTTATATGCAGCCATGGCTAATTTTTGTTACAGTGTTACAGTTGTTGTCAGAGTCTGTTTACAATCATTTTTACACTTTGGTCAGTGAAAAATGTATATTTTTTTTGTTTTCTAGGGCATTATAAAACGAATGGAAGCTAATAAAGTAACTGTTGGAGATTGGAACTCTTTACAGAGGGTAATTTTTTTTTGTTTTCATGATAGTATTTTAAAAAAATGGTTATGCAAAATAATATTTAAAAAAACAATAAAAACTAAAATTTTAATATATATTTCAAGTTACTTCACTTCGCAACTACTCAAATACCTGCTAACCAGTGAGTTCGTTATTATCCGAATGACACGATTTATTTTAATTAGCAAAATGATAAGTGGTAAAAAGAAATCGCTAAAAATGGTGCATTCGAAATATACCCTAAAAAGTTTGGGACACCAACACCACCACCCGAATTTGAGATGCTGCCCACTTATGAATGCACCCCAGAATAAAATGCAATGTGATAAAAATTGGTGATGTTCATGTTCCTACCCTTCAATATCATGCTTTCCTCGCAGTTCCGGCCATTTCAAGCGAAGAGAGCTCCGAAGCTGCACTTTAAAGCTTATTTCAGCTTTAAATTTAACATTTTAGGTTAATTGTATGTACATTTGAGGACTATAGTTTTAAATAAGCTCTGAAAAAATTTAGTTTACAAAAAAATTGATAAAATAATTCATGGCATCCATAGGTGGGTAGCCTTTCGGATTTTTTTAGGGGTAGGGGGTATAGCACACCCCTGGAATTTGGGGGATATTGTCCCAAAAATTACCCTTAAATCACATTTTAGCGTTTTTAGTACCAGGTGTGTGTGACTCCCAAATTTTAAGGGGTGAGTGATGTAATGTACTATCAAATTTTAGAGGGAAGGTGTTGATAGTTTTGGGGTTTTGAAAAGGTATAACCCCAACTTCCTCCCCTGCCCACCCAAGATGGCATCACTCTCATTAAATAAAACGAATACAAAAACACGGAGCTCCAGGAAATACTAATAAGTAAGAATGCAATAATCATAAGAATGCGTTTTTTAGATTTCCTTTTTCAATCCATGTTTATCCCTCCACTTCGTAGCAGTTTGTTTATGGGCAAGTAAATCGCAGTATTAAATGCTAGATAGAAGTATTTCGTCGTAACTCTGACATAAAAAGGCCTATTTTTATAAAATCAACATGAATCTGACTCATTTTGTCATGGTAACGACGTTTTCTATTTACCGGTACAGACCTGTCCACTGCCCCCTCCCCCCCGTGTTTAAACGGGAGGGGCAACTTTTTTGAAACGGGGGGGCAAGCAGGGGGAAAGAAAAAAAGATGGGAAAAGAGAAAAAAGGGACAAAAAAAGCGAAAATAAGGTAAAAATAGGTCTGAAATTTGTTAAAATACATTAAAATAGGCTAAAAACTGTAAAAAAATAGCGATGATGGCGTCATCATAGGTCAAAAATGGCGTCATAATTTTAGGGTACCTTTTCATTTTTTGGCGGGAGGGCAACAAAACGGAGGGAAATCCTCCAATAAAACGGGGGGCATTTCCAGACCGTGCACAGGTCTGCCGGTATATTTTTGTCCTGATTGTATGTTGTACTTTAATTTTGTATTTCAGTGTATACGGCAAATGATGCTTATCGCAACGGTATTACAAACAAGAGATTTTCGTCCGTCGCTAATTGAAGAAGTATGTATTATATCGTTGTTTTAAAATTTCTAGGAATAGTTTGCATTGTTTGGAGGAATTAAATTCCGCACCTCCCTAAGCCTTTTTTATCAATGTCAAATCAGTCAGATTTTCTTGATTTTTAGGATAAAAAAGTTCTTATGTTGGTTTAATTTATTGCAATACCTCTTATCATGGGATCGCCGTAAAGCTTTAATTTATGTGAATTAGGGCGTTGGGAAGCAGCATTCAAAACACTATTTTATAGGTTTTAGAACTGGGACCACAATTTTCATCAAAACAATTTTAAGAAAGGGGTATTGGCAATGCCTTAATCTTTTTTTTTTGGGAGAAGGAGACAGGTGCTCGAGACGGGAGTATATCTCTCTTCCTTCCCACTTTCCTGTCCCTCCTACCTTGAGATGAGAGTGGCCCTCTCTTCCCGGTTATCTCTTTTACAACTACAAAAAGTTTCAAAAAAGTGGAAAATTTAACATAAATACAGACTGTGCACGGTCTAAAATTCCACCCCTTTATGGAACATTTTGCCCCCCCCTTGAAAAAAGCCAATTTTGACCTACAATGACGCCATTGAGATATTTTTGCAGTTTTTCGCCTATTTCAATGCATTTTAAGCCATTTTAGACCTATGTTTACCTTAATTTCGCTTTTTTGTCACTTTTTTCCCTTTTCCCTTCTTTTTTTCTTCTTTTTTCTCTTTTTTTTCTTTCTCCCCTGCTTGCCCCCCCCGTTTCAAAAAAGTTGCCCCCCCCAGTGGCGTGCCCAGGGGGGGGGGCGATTCCGCGAAGCCGGATTTTTTCGTAAGGGGAGAGAGACCCTTACGTTTTTTTTAATTTTGGAAGAGAAAAATTTTTTTCTTTAATATTGATACAGAAACTTTCCTGATGTTTTCCAAAAGCATATTAATAGTAAAAAAAACAAATTTTCGCCGCTTAAATAGTTTAAATTGACAATTTATTTTTGTTTTTCGATTTAAACTCGATTATGCCGTTAAATAGTTAAGGCATAGATGTTAAATAAAACTACTATGGACACCATTAACGTTTTATTAACGTTATGTTTAAAATGTGAAGGGATAAAAAAACCTTAAATTTTGCTCTCGCCGCCCAGATATGGGGGGCCTGGGGGGCGAGAGCCCCCGCGGGGTCAAGGGGCAGGGCCCTTTGTCAATGGGGTCCGGAGGCAAAATGCTCCCCGGGGGAGAAAAGTTTTAATTTAAGGCGCTAAAATACAATAAAAATTTTAATTCCAGATGATACTTATTACAAATTGTAAGGTTTTTTTATAATTATATATTTAAAACATGTGTTTAAACGTTAATAAAAGGATAACAGTGTTTATAGTAGTTTTATTAAACATTTATGCCTAACTACTGAACGGGTTAATTGATTTGAAATCGTAAAACTAAGATAAATTGTCAATTTTAACAACCCGCGTAGCGGGAAAATTTTAGTTTTTTGACTATTAATATGCTTTTGGAAGGTATCAAGAAAGTTTCTGTATCAATATTAAAGTATCAATATTAAAGAAAAAAATTTTTCTCTCCCAAAATTTAGAAAACGTAAGGGTCCCTCCCCCCCTAGAAAAAAATCCTGCTTCGCCGGATTTCGGGGAGGGGGGGGCGGCCCCCCCCCCCCCCCCTCCGCCCCCCCCCTGGGCACGCCACTGCTGGTTAAATAACTATATGCAATAGTTTTTCTTTTTGTCAATACCAATCAAATGATTTTCAAATAGTTTTTTGAGTAGAATATGAATTATTCCTGCCTGAGTGATGGAAAAAATTATTATTATTATTAATATTATTATTATATAATAATAATAATATAATATATAATATTATAATATAATATAATATTATAATATATAATATATAATATTATTATTATATATAATACATTATTGCAGGAAGACATTCATTGGGTGCTTACTGGAGTCCCTGTTTTTTAAATTTTTTATGAATTTTCCCACTATCTTTTGACATTTTTTTTAAAAAAATACTAATTGTATGCGTTGATTGAGACTTCAAACCCCTCCCCCCTATGCTCATCTTTGGGTACCAATTGCTAAAAAATAGGGAATTTAGAGATAATCACCCAAAAAATTTGGTATACCTCAACAGCCTGCAAAAAAACTCCAGGACGTTTACGTTTTTCGAATTATGCCCCCACGCCACCCACTTATGAAAAGTATTCCATCGCAATAAGTTAGTAAATTAATTTTTGTTTTCCTCTTAAAAATTGGTATAAATCTGAACAAAATTTTAGCTGGCGTCTGCATTTTCTGAAGAATTGTCAAGAATCGGTCTTTTACTTGAAGCGTTGGTATGGTTTTTTTTAATTATAAAGTATTCGGACCGGCGAAAAATGTTAAAATTTTTTACCGCAAATCCAGAGGAGAATTCCTTTAAACACATGAATGAAATGATTAAACAATATTGTAAATATATTTTTATGTTTTAAAAGGGTAAGTTTTCTTACCATGACCACTCCGCTAGCTACCCCATCTTCTTCCTTAAGAAAAATTTGGATACTATTTTCCCACCACAAACGTTACCACAAACTGTTTTGTGTTCTGTTTTAACACAAAACAGTATTTTTAGTCCATTTTTTATATCTAAGACAGTATTTTGCTTCGGACATCGGATCCCTTATTTCTCTTACCATCACCATTAACCCTCCCTTATCTTGATTTTAAACTTGTCCACTTATCTGATCTGATTCCCCTAAAAAGCTAGAGAGCGGACCTTGTGTATCACCTCAGTACCTAAAGTGTGTAATTTAAGTGGCGCTAAGCTGGGATCTAAAGCCCTTGATAGCTCCGGTGACCGTGTTTGTCTATGATTAATACGTTTCTAGGTGAATTTTGAAGAAATGCAAAAAGAAGGGCGGTTTATTGTCCAACGGGAAGTTGACGAAGATCTGGATGAAAGTGAGTTTAAAAGAACGTAAATATAAGATTTGTGTTTGTTATGGAAAAGGTTGAGGGAATTTT
>JASAMX010010455.1:0-23223 GCA_030248175.1 Microlaimidae sp. YZB2_3 | reverse complement strand
GATGTCCAGGACCGGTTGTACATTCACGGCAAATTACTTAATGTTCAAAACTGAAAACATTTAACGGCAGTGAACCAGTGGTTTTAATCAAATAGAAATATGTGTGGAGGCTTCAAGAACTTGGGGAGATTAGAAACTGTTCGTTTGTAAGAGTTTTTTATTGTAATCTATTTTAGTGTATTAATATTCATCAAAAATTTAGAGTTATTAATGCAGTTTGGTAGTGTTTTAGTCAAAATACGGGCAACTTTAAACCAAAATTTTGAAATCTATAAAACCTACCGTAAATGCTTAAACCTAACCAAATGCATAATTTTTCTTTGGCTTTTTCGGTCAAGTTTTTACACGGCTCCAAATACTAAAAATTTTTTTTGCTACTTCAAGTTTTTCTCTTTTCTCTCTTCTTCTGTTTGCTGTTGTGGCAGCAGATTCTTGCTTCAAATAAGTCTTTTTTCGCTGTTCCTTTAGCTGCTAGGAAATTGTTCCATTTAACCCCTAGATCCATGATCTTCATTAGGAGCGGCAGAACTTGGTGAGCTTGCTATAAATAGTATGAAGGGACTTCCGTCTAGGCTTTTTCCCCTAGCTGTTTAACTGCTAATGCATCATCTGTGTAGATAATGCTGGCTGGCAGGCAGCCCTCGTAAATCTTTACAGAGAAACTGCCATAATTTCTGTAACCCTCCTTCGTTATCCTGGCTTGCAACATGTTAAAACAGGTGCTGACTTATTGTTATCCAAGTTTTCTGTTTTTTTTAATCGTTTTTGTGTCTTTCTAGAAAGTAATTTCAAAAATTTTTAAGATGATGAAATCAATCAATTTTATTTATGTCCTTGATCTACTTTATTAATAATTCAGTTATTTTTACTTTGTTAGGTTAAAAAATTTATTTTTTTAAATAATTTGGAAGTTCCGAAAGCGCTAGCTAAATTTTATCTGAAATGTATTATTTGCCAAAAAGTACGATATGTAAGCTTCATATACTACAGTTTTTCTTTTAGAAATAGGTTGCTATGGTGGCTTTAATCTTTTTTAGTTGGTTCATTAAGGAGACAATATTGTATAGTTTGTGAACTGGGTGTGAAGTAAAGTTTGATAGTAACATTGTCCGTTATTAAACCGCTATATCAAAAAATTGTTGAATAATATCAAGTTTTTGTTTTAAATTATTTAGGAAAAATAATTTAATGCCAGAGATGTAATGTTTTTTCGGCTCCTTTATATTTTCCTTTTTTTCAGATGGTTATCGACTTTATTTTTTTGCCCAGAAAAAGCCTCAGAAAACGTGATACTATTAGTGTAGAATGTTTTTATTAGTTTAACTATTCTTGAAAAACCACCACATATGTCAGCGTTGTTTCATAAACTAATAATTCAATAACATTATTTTTCCTTTTATTTATAGATAACCTGTGCACGGTCTGGGAAATGCCCCTCCTCGTTTTATTGGAGGATTTGCCCCCCCCGTTTTATTGCCCCCCCCCCCCCCCGCCAAAAAATGAAAAAAGTAACCCGAACACTGCCACGCCATTTTTGACCTATGTTGAGGCTATTATTGCGCCAAAATTTTTGGCAGTTTTTAGCCTATTTCAATGTATATTAAGCCATTTTAGACCTATTTTAACCATATTTCTGCTTTTTTTTGTCCCTTTTTTCCCTTTTCCCTTCTTTTTCTCTTTTTTTTCTTTTTTCTTTCTTTCTTTTGCCTGCTTGCTCTGTGCTCCCATATTCCCACCTTGTTGAGCCCGGGGGCACCACAGGCTCTGTTTATAGTATATAGTTTCTGTTTTATAAAAATTTACTGATGCAATGGGGTTTTTGTAATTGTGTTTAAAAATGCTCTGTGACAACATGTGGAAAATAAAAATTTAACGTTTCAAATTTTGGTGCTATAAATAAATGTATATATTGTTTCAAAAGTTTTTTGTGACGCCTCATAATATTTTTACAAAGAAGTTTATGGTTTAATTACACTCGCGTGTTGTGGATATATCCAACAACAACATTTTTTTTAGATAAAAATTTGCCAAAATTAATTATTTTTTGTTGCGGAGACCTTTTCTGTGATAAAAAAATATTATTAAAAAAGTATGGAAAACGGCTAAAAGCTTTGAAAATTCTCAAAAATATTTCTCTTAATTTTTGTTTCAATTAAGATAAATAAATAAGCAATAAAAATTACACAATTATACACATTTTCAGGCTGTTTCCATATGCGATGTAAATCAGTATGATGTCCCATAGGTTTTTATCCGTACAATGGATATAATGGAACAGTGTACACTTATATACATGAGCACGAGTTTTTTCCATCTCTAAATGGCATTTATTTGGCGTTAGCAAATTATGATATTTATTTTGTACTGAGTAACACCTATGGACGTTGTTCAAGTTTGTTTATATTTTATTTTTTAAGCACTGTCTCACAAAATAATATTTTAAAAAGCTATAAGTTTAATATTTTTTATTAGTTTGAATACATTGTGCTAACTTAACATTTTCTTTGTTTGTTATAGCTAATATGAAATATGTAAAGTTAAAATATTAAATATGTATTTAAGTGCAGGAAATTTACATTATTAGCTTTATTGAGAAAAATAAGTATCGATTGAGAAATAAGTTTTTGTATTTTTACCAATGAATAATTTGGGTTTTTACAGCAGCGGCTGTATGTACTGAAGCATGGTACCAACATCAGGGAACTGAATACTTTGTCAGCACCGATCACATTAGTAACTGGACATTAGCCAAAGTTGCATGTCAAACATATGGCGGATACTTAGCATCTCCTGGTGACGACAAAGAAAAAATGTTCTTTCTTGAAAAACTTCGGTTACAATCAGGACTTAACCAGTAAAAACGATTTGTATTCATGTTTTTATTATTTTTATGATAGCAAATGAGAAAAAAAACTTATTTTTTTACCTTAAAAATGCAAATCAAATCTTATGAAAAAATTTATTTATGATTTATTGTTATTACTTTTCATTCATTCGCAAATAAAACTTTGGTGATACAGTACACAGAAAATTTTTTAGGCAACATAAACTGAGTTTACAAACTAAACATAAAAATAAAAATTGTACCAATAAACCAAGTATTTTAAGCCTTTGGATTGGAGTGATAAGAGCCACGGGTGGCGATTTGAGCTGGACAATGGATAATCCTATGATTAATAGCACAATTGCTGCATGCGATTATTGAGATATGGGTACCTTCTTGTACACCAAACGGTCTGGACAAAGATAGAGCTGTTATTGTAAACGGTGGACTTCTCTAGCAGTGTTTCTTCTGTTCCAGTTTAACAAATTTGGGATATATATGCGAAAGACCTTGTATGCGTTTTTGATAAATGTTTTCTTATCTATAATTTTTTTAAAATTTGTTTTGCAATCCATTTCTTAATATCATATATTAAAAATCGTCAATTAAAATATAATTTTTATCACTTGTCAAACTTTATTACATGAATCAAAATACAGTTTGTTTAAGATACAAAAACAAGAATATTTTAAGGTTATTCATTTTGAACTGGCTGTAAAAAAATAATTCATCAAACTTTAGATTTAAAGGCGGCAAAAATTAAATTTAGAGCAGTTAAAGTAGCTGGCTTCAATTCGACCAGCCTTAATATTAACCACCCTGTGTTATTTTTGCCATGCGCAAAGATAATGGTCATATTATCTATCTAACCATAGGCAGTTCATTCATAATGTTGCGCAAGCAAAATAACAGCCGGTGGCCAAAATAAAGCTGATAATCCGGTGGAAAATAAACGTGTATTGATTTATAATTCTACTATGCTGTAATAAACTTGTTAAATAGCAATTTGTTATCTCTCGCAAAAATTTGGAGATATTTTAGAAAAAGTCAAATCTGCAATAGCTCAAAAGCAAGACAAGGGGAGATTTTCAATTTTCAGATTTTCAAGTTTTTGTATCTGTTAATTATTTTTATTTGTAATTTATGAAATATTTATTTTAGCTTTGTCTGCTAGTAAGATGAATCCTGTTTTTAACTCTTCACTCAATGTTACTTCCTCTGTAGCTGAATCTTTATCACCAATCACTATCAATATAGCTGATGTAAGCTTTATATATGCGTGCATAACAAAAATAATAAAACAAAGTGTGTTGTTGTTTTTTTGTTTCTTTCTTGTAATATAAATTTAATTATACTTAAATTAATACAACACTTTTTCAATTTTGAAATTTTGTGATAATAAAAAAAGATTAAATCGTAAAATTATTACACTATGCATTTGGTTTAGACCTTAGACACACACACACACACACACACACACACACACACACACACACACACACACACACACACACACACACACACACACACACACACACACACACACACACAGACAAACACACACACACACACACACACACACACAAATACACAAGAGAAACAGAAAACTTGGATAACTCATAATGAGTGACCTGTCATACAGTGCTGTTCCCAAGCCAGGATAATGATGTAGGGTTACAGAGGAACTTGTGGCAGTTTCTCTGTAAATTTTTTACCAGGGTTGCCTGCAGCCAGCATTATCTACACATACTATGTTGTCAAACAGCTAGGAGAAAAGCGTGACGGAAGTCCCTGCATCATCATCTGCTAGGAGGCTGTTGTGTTCTGCCGCTCAATGAAAGATCATGCATCCTAGGGGTTAAATGGAACAATTTCCTAGCAGCTAAAGGAACAGCGAAAGACTTATTGAAGCAAGAATCTGTGCTTGTCAACATCAAACCACTGAGTAGTGAGATACTCTCATATATGATGAGGTATTAAACTGTTGCTTTTTTTATTTAAAAAATAAGTGCCACCCTGTGGCTAATAACTATACATAGATGGAAGCCAGTTACAGCCAGGGGTCAATTAGCTCAATGTTTGCTGTCCTTATAGCCACTTTGAACTTGATTCTTGTCTCATAAATACCATGTGGGTGCTTGTCGAGGAGGCACCACCATAAGTGTCAGTTGTTGGCTTGTGTTTCTTGAGCTTTTTTGAGGAAAGTTCAGATAATTTATCTTTGCTTGTTAACCAGTGCATATTCACAAGTAATTCCAGACAGGCAGTACCATCCTTTTTTGAATCTTTTAAGCTCGGGAAAGCAGTTTTAAATAGTTCTAATCTTTTAAAACTACTTGTGACTGCAATTCAGCAAAAATTTTCAGGCAATGAATAGTATAACTTAAAAAAAACTGTTAAAAATAGCACTTTTCAATGAGATTTCTATGTAATCGAAGTTTTTATAAAGTATTACTTATTGAATTAGAGTCATAATGCAGAATTATAACTGGAACTAAAGAATTAAAAAAATATAAAAACTAAAAAAAAAAAAAAATTTTAGTGCAAAGTGTTTTTGGTACCGGTTGTATCTACGGCAAATTACTAAATGTTTCAAAACCAAACATTTAACCGCAGTTACCAGTGGTTTTAATCAAGTAGAAATATGTGCGAAGGCTTTTAACAACTTGGAAGATTTAGAAAAAAATGGTTCTGTCTGAAAGAAATTTCTTGTACATTTGTACTCATTTTTTAGTAAAAATGTATTATTTTATAATTCATCAAAATAAATTTAGAAAAAAAATTTATCAAATGAAAATCGAGGAGACGTTTAGTTCAAAGAAAAAGATGGCAACTTTGAACCATAATTCTTTTTTAAAATAACTATAAAAACTACTACCACTGCGATGCTTAAACCGTATCTCAAATCATAATTTGTTTCTTACTTTAAAACTTCATGGTTCTTTAAATACGTAATTTTTTTTGCTACTTCAACTTTTTCTTCTGTTTGCTGTTGTGGCACAGATTCTTGCTTCAAATAAGTCTTTTTTTCGCTGTTCCTTTGGCTGCCAGAAAGTTGTTCCATTTAACCCTTAGATCCAATGTGATTTTCAGTCGAGGAGCGGCAGAACTGCGACAGCCTTGTCAGCAAGAATGCAGGGACTTCCGTCACGCTTTTCTCCTTAGCTGTTTAACGTAATGCACATCATCTGTGTATACGCTCGCTAGCAACCCTCGTAAAAAATTTTACAGAGAAACTGCGAGCAGTTCTCCTGTAACCCTCCTTCGTTATCCTGGCTTGGGACATAGCAGGCTGTAAACAGTGGCTGACTTATCGGTTATCCAACTTTGTTTTCTCTTGTGTATGTTTGTGTGTATGTGTGTGTATGTTTGTGTGTGTGTGTGTGTGTGTGTGTGTTTGTTTGTGTGTGTGTGTGTGTGTGTGTGTGTGTGTGTGTGTGTGTGTGTGTGTGTGTGTGTGTGTGTGTGTGTGTCTAAGGTCTAAACCAAATGCATAGTGTAATAATTTTACGATTTAATCTTTTTTTATTATCACAAAATTTCAAAATTGAAAAAGTGTTGTATTAATTTAAGTATAATTAAATTTATATTACAAGAAAGAAACAAAAAAACAACAACACACTTTGTTTTATTATTTTTGTTATGCACGCATATATAAAGCTTACATCAGCTATATTGATAGTGATTGGTGATAAAGATTCAGCTACAGAGGAAGTAACATTGAGTGAAGAGTTAAAAACAGGATTCATCTTACTAGCAGACAAAGCTAAAATAAATATTTCATAAATTACAAATAAAAATAATTAACAGATACAAAAACTTGAAAATCTGAAAATTGAAAATCTCCCCTTGTCTTGCTTTTGAGCTATTGCAGATTTGACTTTTTCTAAAATATCTCCAAATTTTTGCGAGAGATAACAAATTGCTATTTAACAAGTTTATTACAGCATAGTAGAATTATAAATCAATACACGTTTATTTTCCTCCGGATTATCAGCTTTAATTTTGGCCACCGGCTGTTATTTTTGCTCTGCGCAACATTATGAAATGAACTGCCTATGGTTAGATAGATAATATGACGATTATCTTTGCGCATGGCAAAAATAACACAGGGTGGTTAATATTAAGGCTGGTCGAATTGAAGCCAGCTACTTTAACTGCTCTAAATTTAATTTTTGCCGCCTTTAAATCTAAAGTTTGATGAATTATTTTTTTACAGCCAGTTCAAAATGAATAACCTTAAAATATTCTTGTTTTTGTATTCTTAAACAAACTGTATTTTGAGTCATGTAATAAAGTTTGACAAGTGATAAAAATTATATTTTAATTGACGATTTTTAATATATGATATTAAGAAATGGATTGCAAAACAAATTTAAAAAAAATTATAGATAAGAAAACATTTATCAAAAACGCATACAAGGTCTTTCGCATATATATCCCAAATTTGTTAAACTTGGAACAGAAGAAACACTGCTAAGAAGTCCACCGTTTACAATAACAGCTCTATCTTCGTCCAGACCGTTTGGTGTACAGGAAGGTACCCATATCTCAGAATCGCATGCAGCAATTGTGCTATTAATCATAGGATTATCCATTGTCCAGCTCAAATCGCCACCCGTGGCTCTTATCACTCCAATCCAAAGGCTTAAAATACTTGGTTTATTGGTACAATTTTTATTTTTATGTTTAGTTTGTAAACTGAGTTTATGTTGCCTAAAAAATTTTTCTGTGTACTGTATCACCAAAGTTTTATTTGCGAATGAATGAAAAGTAATAACAATAAATCATAAATAAATTTTTTCATAAGATTTGATTTGCATTTTTAAGGTAAAAAAATAAGTTTTTTTTCTCATTTGCTATCATAAAAATAATAAAAACATGAATACAAATCGTTTTTACTGGTTAAGTCCTGATTGTAACCGAAGTTTTTCAAGAAAGAACATTTTTTCTTTGTCGTCACCAGGAGATGCTAAGTATCCGCCATATGTTTGACATGCAACTTTGGCTAATGTCCAGTTACTAATGTGATCGGTGCTGACAAAGTATTCACTTCCCTGATGTTGGTACCATGCTTCAGTACATACAGCCGCTGCTGTAAAAACCCAAATTATTCATTGGTAAAAATACAAAAACTTATTTCTCAATCGATACTTATTTTTCTCAATAAAGCTAATAATGTAAATTTCCTGCACTTAAAATAGACACACTTTATATTTTAACTTTACATATTTCATATTAGCTATAACAAACAAAGAAAATGTTAAGTTAGCACAATGTATTCAAACTAATAAAAAATATTAAACTTATAGCTTTTTTAAAATATTATTTTGTCAACAGTATAAAAAATAAAATATAAACAAACTTGAACGACGTCCATAGGTGTTTCTCAGTACAAAATAAATATCATAATTTGCTAACGCCAAATAAATGCCATTTAGAGATGGAAGAAACTCGTGCTCATGTATATAAGTGTACACTGTTCCATTATATCCATTGTAGGGATACAAAACGTATGGGACATCATACTGACTTACATCGCATATGGAAACAGCCTGAAAATGTGTATAATTGTGTAATTTTTATTGCTTATTTATTTATCTTAATTGAAACAAAAATTAAGAGAAATATTTTTGAGAATTTTCAAAGCTTTTAGCCGTTTTCCATACTTTTTTAATAATATTTTTTTATCACAGAAAAGGTCTCCGCAACAAAAAATAATTAATTTTGGCAAATTTTTATCTAAAAAAAATGTTGTTGTTGTAGGATATATCCACGACACGCGAGTGTAATTTAAACCATAAACTTCTTTGTAAAAATAATATGAGGCGTCACAAAAAACTTCTGAAAACAATATATACATTTATTTAGCACCAAAATTTGAAACGTTAAATTTTTTAGTGTCTGGCAAAGCATTTTTTAGAACACCAAATTACAAAAACCCCATTGCATCAGTAAATTTTTTATAAAACAAAACTATATACTATAAACAGACCTGTGCACTGCCCCCGGGGTTAAAGCGGGGGGGGGCAATTCCAAAATGGGGGGGCACGGGGGGGGGGGGCAAGCAGGCGGAAAGAAAAAAAAGAGAAAAAAAGGAGAAAAAAAAGAGAAAAAAGAAGGGAAAAGGGAAAAAAGGGACAAAAAAAGCGAAAATAAGGTTAAAATAGGTCTAAAATGGCTTAATATACATTGAAATAGGCTAAAAACTGCGAAAAACTCGCGATGATGGCGTCATCATAGGTCAAAAATGGCGTCATAATTTTAGGGTACTTTTTCATTTTTCGGCGGGGGGGGTGGCAATAAAACGGGGGGGGCAAATCCTCCAATAAAACGGGGGGGGCATTTCCAGACCGTGCACAGGTCTGCTATAAATGAAAGGAAAAATAATGTTATTGAATTATTCATTTATGAAACAACGCTGACATATGTGGTGGTTTTTCAACAATAGTTAAACTAATAAACATTCTACACTAATGGTGTCACGTTTCTGAGGCTTTTTTGTTAAAAAATAAAGTGGGTAACCATATGGGAAAGGGAACCTATAAAGGACCCACAAAAACGTTGCATTCTAGTTTAAATTATTTTTCCTAAATAATTTAAAACAAAAACTTGATATTATTCAACAATTTTTTGATATAGCGGTTAATCAGCCAATATTACTGTAGACTTTGCTTCACACCCAGTTCACGAACTCTACAATATTGTTTGCTTAATAAACAATTCAAAAAAATTAAAGCCACCATAAAACTTATATATATTTTGTAAAAGAAAAACTGTAGTATATGAAGCTTACATAGTCTTGGCAAATGGGTGGCATTTTTAAGAATAAATTTCGCTATCACTTTTTCAAACTTCCAAATTATTTAAAAAAATAAATTTTTTAACCTAACAAAGTAAAAATAACTGAATTATTAATAAAGTAGGGATAGAAAACGTTGAATAAAATTGACTGATTTAGTAGTGTTAAAAATTTTTGAAATTACTTGAAAGACACAAAAACGATACACAAGAGAAACAGAAAACTTGGATAACCGATAAGTCAGCCACTGTTTATACAGTGCCTGTCCCAAGCCAGGATAACGAAGGAGGGTTACAGAGGAACTTGTGGCAGTTTCTCTGTAAAATTTTTTACGAGGGTTGCCTGCAGCCAGCATTATCTACACAGATGATGTCGTCGTTAAACAGCTAGGAGAAAAGCGTGACGGAAGTCCCTGCATTATTATTTGCTGACAAGGCTGTCGCAGTTCTGCCGCTCCTAATGAAGATCATGGATCTAGGGGTTAAATGGAACAATTTCCTAGCAGCTAAAGGAACAGCGAAAAAAGACTTATTTGAAGCAAGAATCTGTGCCACAACAGCAAACAGAAGAAGAAGAAGAGAAAACTTGAAGTAGCAAAAAAAATTTTAGTATTTGGAGCCGTGTAAAAACTTGGAGCCGAAAACAGAAATTATAGTTTGGGATTAGGTTTAAGCATCGCAGTGGTAGGTTTTATAGATTTCAAAATTTTGGTTTAAAGTTGCCCATCTTTGACTAAACGCTCCCGATTTGCATTGATGATTTTTTAAATTTTGATGAATATTAATACACTAAAATAGATTACAATAACAAAAAACTCTTACAAACGAACAGTTTCTAATCTTTCCCAAGTTGTTGAAAGCCTCCACACATATTTCTACTTGATTAAAACCACTGGTAACTGCGGTTAAATGTTTTGAGTTTGAAACATTTAGTAATTTGCCGTCGATGTACAACCGGTACCAAACATCTTGCACTAAATTTTTTTAGTTTTTATATTTATTTTAGTTCCAGTTATATTCTGCATTATGACTTAATTCAATGGTGAATTATTTTATAAAAACTTCGATTACATAGAAATCTCATTGAAAAGTGCTATTTTTAACAGTTTTTAGTTATATATCATTGCTAGAATTTTTTGCTGAATTCCGAGCGCAAAATTTAATAAGCAAAATAAAGACTTGTTTTTTAAACTGCTTTAGTTAAAAAATTAAAAGACAGATGGTTTACCATTTATCGAAATTTTAAGTTTTTTTAATCATTAGGTTGCTTAAAGCCACAGGTGTAAAATATATATAAAAACACTTTTAAAAAGCATAAGAAACGCACAAACGCAAAACTAGACACACTTTTTGTTAATGTGTGCTTGTATTTATGCAAGCCCACAATGGTATATGACAAGAGTGCAAGAATTACAAAGTTAATATAAGGACGGCAGCAAAACTACCTTGCACTAATAAACATATAAGGCCCATACCCATAACATTATCTTTGTATTGGTATCACAACGGGTAGATTTTTTTAAAATGAAAAAAAAGCAACGAGTTTAATACCTCATCATATATCAAGTATACTTACACACTCACCTTCATGATAGTTTGATGTGACAAGCACAGGAAAGTTTACACTATTAATTACAGTTGGATCGTGTGTGAAAACGACTTCTACTGGTGGTCCTGTAACAATTGTGCGGTGTGATGACGATATAAATCTTTCATATTTTTCAAGTTCGCGTTTTAAAATAATTTCAACCGATATATTGTAAATTCCAGCCTACATAAAAAAATATTTTAATGTATTACAATAAAGTAATAATTACTTAGTCTACAATTATTTTGTGTCAAAAATTATTTTGTATATATAAATATTTTTTATTCAAAAATAAAATACAACGCAATACATAAAAACATAATGTTTTCATACATTGCATTGTATTTTCAATCGCTTCTTAGATGGGGTTGCATATTTTTCCATAGTTGCATATATTTTGTTTTTCATGGTAATCTTCCTTTTGGTACACCCAATACCACATTTTAGAAAAAAATAAAAGGTTTAAAAAACATAAATTATCCTGCATTTGAAATGAAATGAAATAAAAAATGTTTATTGTACACGTTATTATTATAACAAATGAGTACAATATTTAAGATAAAATACCTACAAAATATAAATCACAATATCAATACATATTACTGACAAAAGAAAAACAATCAAAAGCAAAAGGAGGAAAGGAAAAAAAAACGTGTAGGGTTAGTTGGAATAAATGTTGCAAAGGTTTTTCGTAATTAAAATATTTTCAATGCGTTGCCAACGTGCAACAATAACCTCTTACCATGCCAACCTGGACTCATTGCTTTAGCAGAAAAGAACCAGCAAAGAGTTTTCACCACAGGTCGGCAACGTGTTATTTGTAGATCAGCACAATTCTGATGTCTCAATGGCTATTGAAATAATGTCTTTACGGCAGTATTACCCAGATGGAACAAATTTTTAGTAAGCGTAACTGTGTTATTTTAAAAAACGTTTAATGAGTCAATTTAACTTTAAGTAAGCAATTAAAACCGCATAACTTACATTTGGGAAAAGATAGTTTGTAGTAAAATTTTGAATATACAATGTTTCATGAATATTATCAACTCCTCCAATAATGTGAACCCGAAATTCATCAATGTCTTCTAAAGATATTTAAAAAAAAATAGATGATTAAATAAAATCTTATTCCTATTTGGTGATAAATCATTAGTGGAAAGTGGAAAGTAACATTTGAAAACTATGATATCTATTTAATGCATATGCAGGCATGTAAACATTTAATTTTAGCAGTAAAAACTCTATTTTCATGCTTTCATTAAAAGCTGGTAGCAATCAGGGTGGAAAAAGTATGAGGTGACAAACATCTTGAGGACAACATGGAGGCAGTATAAACTGCCTTAAAAGCCAGAAGAGGCAGGTGGTGCTACCTCATATCCTAAACTACAACTATGCTGGGTAAGTCTTTTAGAGGAAAGCAGAAAACAAAAACAAAATTTTTAGCCAAATGTGTTTTTGCATTTGTATTAGTATTTGTAATGATCAGATAACAGAATTAATATTATACTAAGCATAGTCTATGCATAGTTTAATTCTACTGTTTTCATCATTTCATTATTTCTTTTCCTGTTTTTCTTGTTTTTCTTATTTCCTGTTTTTCTATTTTTTTAATTTTTTTTTCACCCACAACATCAATCAATTTGGAAACATATATTCGCTTAAGAAAATTAAACATGAAAAACGTTTACAAGAATATTAAAAAAAATATGTGAAAAAAAGCTTGAAAAACAGGCAAAAAAGAAACATAATGCTTGGAACCCAGGAAATATTATTTGGTGGGCCAGGTATAATATTTCCTGTGGACTTTAAAAATGTCGTCAAGAATATTCAGAAAAACGTTTGCAACAACATTACAATGGCAATAATTAGACCGTTTGGTTGAATATATGTTATGTTTTTTTATGAGCTTGTGCCATTTAAGACCATGCATACACGCTATGGTGTAAAGCTTAAATTAAAAAAATAATGCTTTCTGACTATCTTACAAAAACATGCTGATGCAAATTAGTTTACTATTTTTGGAAAATATGTAAATACAAATATATCTAATGTACCTATTGTTTCGCATAACATGGGCAAAGCACCAGCTGATGACTTTTGAAAACACGATTCATTTCCTAAAAGTGATACACTTTCTCCAAGAGATCCTGTTGGGACCAAATTGGAACACCAGTCACTGTAAACAAAACTGTTGTTGGAATTGTCAAACCAGTTCCAGTCAATTCCACTTCCTGTTGTTTGACTCATTCCAACTCTGGCTTCAGTAATTGAATGATCTTTCAAAATTGCTATGTAGATATCTTGACTAACCTATAAATTCTTTCCTCTGAATGCGAATATTAAATTGTGTAAAACATAATAAACCTTATCACAATATTAAACTTATGTCTTTTTTGAATAACAAACTTTTTTTTTTATTTTAATTAGTGATTATAACAACTACTTCCTGATTCTTTGTTTCAGAACAAAATTTTTAAATATATTGTCATTTTTTCCATAGTATTCAGGTCAAATTAAGTCTTCAAGGGTATAATATAAAAGTTATTTTGGTTTTTGTTAGCTTTTAAAAAAAATTAAACACTTTTAAAACAAGTCGGCATAAGTTCTTTTTCATAATATCAAGATAAAAAAATGAAATTTTAACCAAAAAACTTCTAAAAGCACATTGGGTAAAAGTAAATTCTACTTGAGTTCTTTTAAAGTTTAAAACTAAGACTTTTATTTTAAAGTTTTTGCTTAATTAGGTTTCAGACTTTTGATAACTTACCAACTAAAACCCCACTATAAAGTTGAAGGTTTGTTGTTTTTTTTTTGTCACTGAGGTATTTTGTTAAGTAATTTGAATTTAAAACAGTTTTTCTTGGTGAAAATCCTGCCTTTTCAAAACATACTCAACACAAAAATTAGTCAATTGTAGCTATCAAAATAAGATTTTGTTGATAAAATTGATTATTTGATTAAAAAATATTAAAACTATCTTCCTTATTACTAGTCATTTTTATTCATAGTTTTTATTGTTTTGTTGCTAAATAGGCAATAAATTGTTCACGTTATAAGAGATATCCCGACTTAATTTGCTTGTGCTTAGAAATATTTTTAATTAATAATCAATTACAAAAACAGTCATAAAAAATTTAGTCTGATAAAATTAATTATTTATTATCTAGCTTTTTGTTTGAATATATGTACGTTCACATAAAAATTGTACTGATGCTATATTTGGTTCAAAAGCCTTTAATATTAAATCTGAAAAATGACAATTTTTAGAAAAGTTTATGTTTTTGTTTTGTCACCGAGGTATTTTGTTAAGCAGTTTAAATTTAAAACAGTTTTTCTTGGTAAAAACCCTGCTTTTTCAAAACATACTCAACACAAAAATTAGTCAATTGTAGCTATCAAAATAAGATTTTGTTGATAAAAATGATTATTTGATTAAAAAATATTAAAACTATCTTCCTTATTATTAGTCATTTTTGTTCATAGTTTTTATTGCTTTGTTGCTAAATAGGCGATAAATTGTTCACGTTATAAGAGATATCCAGACTTAATTTGCTTGTGCTTACAAATATTATTAATTAATAATCAATTACAAGAACAGTCATAAAAAATTTAGTCTGATAAAATTAATTATTTATTATCTAGCTTTTTGTTTGAATATATGTACGTTAACAAAAAATTGTCCTGATGCTATATTTGGTTCAAAAACCTTTAATATTAAATCTGAAAAATCACAATTTTTAGAAAAGTTTAAGATTTCTTGAATAATGAAAAAAAGCTTTTTGTAAAAACCTTACATTATAAAATGTTAATTTTGAGAAAATATTTACTAACACCTTTATTTTCTGATACATAAGCAAGCTGTTTCAAAAAACCAAAAATATATTTCAATAAAAAATAATGCACAAATACTTGATTGTTAATAATTGCAGCGTCACTTGAATGCTGTAAGGCAGCACAATCTGCTCGACCAGCCGCTAGATTTGTTGTTAAATTTGGAGACAGAAGGCTAAGTTTTGGCCAGTTTGCATACCACTCATCTAAATATTTTCTTTAATAATCCTATGATTAAAAAACTTATGCGTGGCAACTTTTAAAATGACAAAATATACATATAAGGCTTTTTGTGCTTTCTATATGTCTAATGCAAAAAAATTGTAATGCTTTTAGGAAACCTAGTCAATGGCTTGATTATAACTGAAAATCATTTTATTCTGTTCTTTGGCGGTTGAAACAGAATAATATCAAAAAGAAAATTTAACCAACTTTTTAGCCATAACAGAACTAACAAAAAGCCGTAAACAAGAAGCACATGTTAAGAAAAAATGAATAAAGCTTTAGCCATAAGGTGGAGCTCTACCGCTTCCTAAATTTTAAATAGCCGCAGTTTTCGGAGTACAACATTAGGCAGCAGGAACAATATTATGAAAAGTATGGAAAAAAATTCACGCATGCATTTATTAACCGGTTTCATTTTAGAATTTTAAGGACCCTTAAATGGCGGGTACCATATTCCTGATTTGCGGTTATATGTTTTGTTCCCTTGGAATCAGGGTGGGAGTAGCTAAAAAAGGACGTTCATTGGTAATCTTTTTTTGCAACCCTCATAGGGTAAACGTGAAACTATAGTGTCATAATTCTGTCGAGATGTTTAACACTAAACAACTTCCTTTCAAAAGGAGGTTTTTACTATTATGTTTAAAAATATATAATATAACAAAAAAAACGTGCAAATCTTGTGTAAAAAGTGGCGCCAATGTTGTGAGATACTTTCAGAATAGGCCATCAAAATTTATCTTGAGTTATGACATTACAATGACACAATTTATCGTCCAAATTAAAATAGTTTTCTTTATTGGTGAGAATAAATAACTCCAGTGTAATTCATAATAAATTTTAGTTCTGCCACTATAGTGGCATAATCTCCACAAAAATGTGCGCAAAAAAAAATTGAGAACATGCCATTATAATAGGAGCGATGGCTTACCTCTGTTGCCACTCTTTATACAGGTGTTGCACATTTTTTGTTATATTTATGTATTTTTTGTTAATACTATATATATTATTTTGGTTGAGTTAAAAGTACAACGTACTATAAATTTAATATGTAATAAAAACATCACATACGTAATAAAAAACATTACATATGTAATAAACAAACTTTATTTATGTTATAAAAATCATTACCAGCTTTTTCAAATGTGAAAAAAATCGGTACACTGTGCAAATGAAGAGTGCTAAAAGCGTGCAGTGTCGCATGTAAATTTCCTGGAAATACAGTTTGATTTGCAGTTGAAGAAGTAGAGTTCCATTTTATATTTGAAATTGGTTCATACACATTGAGCTGAAAAATTTATAAATCATAAATTTTAATATATGATTTATTTAAGATTAAAAGGGTTTTCACTGTGTTATAAATTTAAATTGTTTAGTATAGTTTTTTTCAGTTTTCGCCTAAAACGTTTTAAAACGTGCCTTGAAAAATAAACAAAACAAAACACAATGACGTTTACTTTTTAAATATAATTAAATCTCTGTATGTTTACCTAGTTCTTTGAAAAAATTTAAAATTAATTTTTTACTTAATTTTAAAAAACTATTTGGTTTCAAGAAATTATAAAATATGTTAATTACAGGTTTGTCAGTTTTACTTACATAACTAATATTTTGCACAGAACTGAATCCATTGTCTGCAGTCATTACAATTTTGTAACGCCCAGGCCCAGGGAGAGTAACATTAATATTTGGCAAAGAAGTTGTGTGGGTTGACAGCAATGATCCACCGCTGTTATCAACATATTCCGGGTTGTAGATATTAACAGTAACAGTAGTATCTTAAAGAGATGTTTCACATTTTTATTGAAAAATAATTAGCTTAAAAAAATTTTGATTTAATTTACATTAAAAAAATTAGGCTGGTGTTTCCTAATCAAAAAAGGTCAAAATAAATCAACTAACGGATTTTAGGCTTAGTTTTTGGGAATACACTTCAGAATTAAAAAAACACAAAACGATATTGTTTAAAAGGAAAATTGGAATAACTAAAAAAATTTAAATGATTTAATTCTTCAAATGTGTTTTAAACATAGATAGCAAAACGTAACTAAAAAAGTAATTGACCTTTCCAATTTTCACCGTAAAAATTTTAAAATTACTGAATAAATAAAAAAAACTATTAAAAGTGTTTAAGTTAACAATACTAATGGGATTCACAAAATATCGCTTAATACCAACCTGATTTACAGCTAAAAACATTCCTACTTTTACGAAATTATGCTTTTTTTAGTTTATAAATAAATTTTTAATGATATTTGTTTTTAGAATTTTTAAACGATTAAATTTTATATAGACACACTGTAGTTAAACCGATCATCTTTCTAACCATATTTGACGTAAAGTAACCACAAAATTCTTGTTGATATCATGCTGGATGGAGAAATTTACAAATTATAAAAATGAGAGTTTTAACCAAAATGTGTCAATAAGACCCATAATGTGTGGATACCACGCTGCATTGCAGGTGTGTGTAAATACAGCGCCGTCTACCGTGCGGAAACTGTGGATGACTTGTTGCTTGAATATTAGTATACCGCAGTCAAATTTTAAACTGATTTTTCTAAACTATATAAAACTCATACTAATCTGATAAGTGCTAAAACACATTCACAAATACAAAATACAAAATCTTCTATTATTGCAGCTATTCTAGAGCCTTTGAACTTTAAAAATACTAACCTGCCATAATATAGCATTTGATTGTACCAGCTGCGTCCCAAAAACAGCCTTTAGTTGCACATGATGTTTCGTTTTCTGCTGAGCCACATTCGGTGCGCTGCCCATCATCAATGAACCAGGCTTTAACAGATTAATTTAAAACAGCTTATAAAATATAAGAAATGTAGTTTTTTATGATTTTATTTCAACAGAAAAATGATGATAAATACAAATAATAAATAATTTATACAAATAATTAAAGTTAATTCAAAAAATAAATGTTGTTATAGCTTCAATTTCTATTAGCATTTGACTTTGAGTATAAAAATATAACACTGATTTTTTTTTCTTTTTACCTTTTTTAAAGTGTATTATTGAAGTAAAGCACCATACCTGGATCATCACTTTTCACTTCAAAATGTATTGGCAAATTTCTTTTCGACAGAAAAAATTCTTCCACAGGAGTAACAACCGCAAGAGCAAATTTAAAATCTAACAGTTCAGACCACACTAAATTAACTCCTTTGTTAGGCCAAAGGATCGGTCTAGCCACTATAGTGAAATTGTGGACACCATACGACAAACTGTTAACCAATTCATAAGTTGTTTCATTAAAATTTTCGATTGAGTTTCCATCAATATAAAGTTCAAACTGAGCGTGTATACCTAAAAGCAGTATAAGCGCAACTAACTTAGTGAGGAAAGGTTAAAAGCAAGTGTGTTACCTATAAAGTAGACAAGTTTATGTTTTATAATTTTTATCATACTAACAATAAAATCATTTTGTTGTGGCTTTGTTTTGTGAATTTCGTCCCCTGCATACAGTGAGTAAAAATCAGAGAGAAGCAAAAACTTGCCATAAAATTATTTAAAAGCTTATTTAAAACACGGTTTAAATTGTTTACTTGCTTTTACCAGTTTATTTTCTTTTTTGATTAAAAGTTTCAAATTGTTACCTGATTCAAGGCTTATTTCTAGTTTGATAGGTCTATTGGCATACATAGTTCTCATTCCTGGGCTATTGATTGCAATTGTATAATTTAAAAGGTTATGAGTGTATGGTATTCCAGTTAAATTTTCAAGTACATTAAAAACTTCAATCTAAACAACAGGCAAAAAGTATATTACTAGCGATAAAATATACTCCAAAAACAGACCATAAAAAATTGACTGTTCGTCTGAAGTAAAATCGTAAAATTCAATTTTTAAATTACACAGTGACAACAGTTGAGAGGAATAACGGTTGTGCATTAAAATATCTCCTCATATAAAAAGGCTGCAAATTCAAATACTTTCTTTGTGATGACTCTGATTACTCATACATTTTAATTTATAATGCCTACAACAAAAAAATTAGAAAATATTGTGTATTGAAAAAGTCTTTACAAAAATATTTGAAAATCAAAAAAATGCATTTTTGGCATTATAAGTAACAAAAAACAAAAAATATTGTAAAAAAATAAACATTTAAATGGCTGCAAAATTGTTGTGAAAATGATTTTAATACTTAATTTTTATTTTAACCGAGTGGTATGCTTATATCTTGTCTATCCCATTTGGTAAAATCGTCCATTTAGAGCACCTTTAAAAAATTTACAAGATCTGTTTACCGCTTTTAGAAGAGATAAACAACTAACTACCAAACCTGGCTACTTTCTAAAGTTTAACTTAACAAAAATGGATTCATGCTGGTATCGGAAAGACCAAACTGCGATTATATAACTTTTTATTAAATCAACTTTTTGAAATTAATTTTAATACTGTTACGAAATACAGATAAATAATCTCTTAATTTACCTTATAATAAACGAAATAAAATAAACTCAGTAGACAAAATTTAACAAAAAAAAATCAAGATTAATCTTATGTTTTAAAAAATTATAATCTTACATTGTTTATAGTTGTATTAATAACTTCACCAAGAGCATTTGATATTGACCCTGTCAAGTTCCATATTCCAATATATTGCAAAACATGATAAGATGGTGAGCTGGTAATTCTAATTGGAGCAGAAGCGCCTCCAGTTTGAGAAAACTGGATTGATACAAAAACGTTAGGGTCTAAATGCAGTGTGGCATATAGTATCTTCCATATACATATTTTTTTATTTGCAAATTCCAGGGTATACTTTTATGACTAAAGAAAGGACTCCCTTATTATAAACTTTGAATGAATTAACTTTTACCTAGTTTTAATATTTTATCATTTGTATTTCAGAGCATTTTTTTATCATGAAACATTTTAAATGTTGCAAATATTAATTTTAACAGTTATTAAAATTTAAAACTACCTGATAATAAAAGTGCTGGAGGTTCATGAACAGTAATATAAAACATTTCACCAACGTATACTAAACGGTACTGTGGTTCCATAATTACAGAGTCCAAAAGGTAGTGTGCTATTACAGTAGTTTCTAATCTGTACACGTTTGGATCTCCCACCATACCAGATTTGATCACCACAACAAAACTGTGATTTCCATGGTCCTAAAATTTTATCTTTTAAAACATTTTTTCAGAATCTTTTATTTTTCAAGTTTAAACACTGGAAATGTTATAAATTAAAAGTTTGTAATTACAAGCACCTAACAAACATACACACACATACCATGCATTCCACATATCATATATACATTCACACACACGCACACAGGTAGGCACCCACGCATGCACACACACACATCCATGAATGAACGCATGCATGCACAAACACACACACACACGCACACACACACACATACACACACAAACACACACACACACACGCGCACGTCATACACATGCTGCACACATGCAACACACACACACGCCGCGCCCTTTCCCCCTCACATGCCGCGCACAAGCTGCGCACACACACGTGCACAGGCGCACATGCAGCACACACATGCACTCATGCACGCAAGCACACAAACACGCACGCATGCACACACACATACTCACACGCACGCATGCACAAACATACAAACGCACGCACGCACTCACACACACACACACACACACACACACACACACACACACACACACACACACACACACACACACACACACACACACACACACACACACACACACACACACACACACACACACACACACACACACACACACACACACACACACACACATACATACACAATCTAAAGGTATTATAGCTAAAAAAGTTTTTTATGTCTAATTTTTAAAGATCTCAAATTTTTAAAATATTTCTGTAACTTGTAATGTATATATTTGTAAATGACCAAACTGATAAATTAGTAATTTACAATGTATATTTTTTGTTTATTAAGATTTTGTATGTGTTGTTTGATAACGCAAATGATCGAAATTTCAAAGATAATCAATGAAAACAAGTTACCCCAATCGTATACTCAATTGTCGTGTTTGTTGTATTTTTAATTAGATTTCCATCCAGATATAAAGTTATTTCACCCATTGTTCCTAAATCATTATTACTACTTTATATACTGTAAAAATTAAAAATATAAAATATATTAAAAATAAGTGAATACCATTTAATTACAAGGTAATTTAAGTTTTCTTGACTATGTTTTCAAAGAAGGAAAAGTACTATATTCATGTTTTTATTCCGAATTTTACCAGTTTCTAATATTCATTTTACTTCACATTGCTTAACATTTTTTAAAATTTTATAAAAAGTCTTCAGCCGTTAAAATAAAAAAATAAAATAATCTTTTACTTACCGATTTCATTGGATAGTTTGATCGTGTTTGGAACTCCAATTCCAACGTTCCATATTTCAGATAAACTATATACAATTCCGGTATTTATCATTCCACTTATAGATCCAACATAAGTATGAGATTGATTGCGACTATCAAAATAAAAGGCATCAATAGTTATGTTCTGCAGTCTTTCACGAATGTCGATTACCTACAAAAGTTAAAAAACTTTTTTAATTTTGCAACAAAAATTGCATAAAATAAAAAAATATCAAAACTATAGGCTTGAAATTTCAAAAAAATATTTTTGTGACAACTACTATCTACTTTATCCAGTTGATTTTAACAAACTGTACTTATGTTAAAAGATGCAAGTCATGAAATATATATTATTATATAAATATAAATACATATAATAATTTTTTAAATAGTATTTATAGCTAAAATACTCCTAGCTGAGAACGTAGGCGTGGTTTAATTTTCGTCTTTGAAAAACCCACACATCTTTTTACCTGTTTTTAAAATAAAAACTTAAAAAAATCATTGCTAATATAAGATTATTTTATATGAATTGGTTTTTGGTGTAAAAAAATTTATTGCATATGTATGCATTTTGTAATCAACGCTTGTATTTTTGTTTAAATTTTGTTTTTTTATACATTTAAAAATCGATTTTGGCTAAGATTATTTAGTGGTAAGTTGACATTTAACATAGCCGTGAAATACTGGCTGCCGTCTATTTTAACGGCGCAGTGTAAAGTGAGTCATTTCAACTTGTTTCCGGTCAGTGGTCTCCACGCGCAGAAGATGGCATGCATACTGTAAGGACTCGCAAAACTGCGCAATTGTAAACTCATTTAAGATTTTTGCAACCTCAAGTAACATTGGAAGCGTGTCCATACATGATTTCTGCTACCACTACACTGATTAGTCGATTTGAAAGACGAAAAACAATTCTGAGCGATTATGGGATTAAACAAAAAGGCGAGAGTCGCAGCTACAAGGATTTTACCTATAAATTGATTTGGAGTTTGGAATTTTATCAAATTAACTGGAAAAAAACCCTTTTAAAAAATTTTATTGTCTTTTATTTATTGTCTTTTAGGAACTTGAAACCACGAGTTATGGGAACTTGGAACCTTCAGGAAAAAATTGGTTTAGGGTTAGATTTAGGCTTCGCTTAGGCTTAGGTACACGTTTTAGCGATTTTTATTTTTGGCTCCAAGTTCCCAAATTATGGCTTTAAGTTTCTCACCTATGGATCTAAGTTCCCTATTTTTGGCTCCAAGTTCCCAAGGTTCCATCAACCCTTAATCATTTTTAATAGTAGAAATGCAGGAAGATAAAACATACCAATTAATATTTTGGGGTTGAAAATTGATGGGCTCCAGAAAAAAAAATTTTAAGTTCACATTATCCTTTAAATGTTAAATTTTAAATTGAATGCTAATGAACAATTATTATTAAGAAACTAAATCTGTGTGGTGAGCATCATTTCAAAAATAAAAAATCTATCAATAATGTATTTTAATAGCTAAAAATTTAGTAGCTGAAAATTCGCTAGCTAAGTAATTAGATAGTTTAAAAAATTCATTCTGTAACTTGTCAATAAATTACTTT
>JASAMX010010453.1:0-24946 GCA_030248175.1 Microlaimidae sp. YZB2_3 | reverse complement strand
CGCAATCCAAAATTTTTACCCTACCCCCCAAATGGCGCATATTTTCTCATTTTTTACAAATACAGTTTTTTATACTATTATGCTTTATATTTTTTTTAGCGCGAAACGAAACACACATTTTTATTAAATTTTTACCACGAGCATAAATACACTGCTTAGTTATAAATTTCCCATTTCTCAATATGGCAAATATTTTGACGCCGAGATTATTTAACACACATTTAATCTATGTACAGCTCACCGGGATTGCATTTACATTACATACACATTCGAAAACACAAAACATAAAAAGTTACCTTTTTTGGAAAAACTGCGGTGAAACCTTAGAGTTGACTAGAAAAGGTTGAAAAGGGAATTTTTAGACAAGAAAAAATGGTTTTGAAGTTTAGTTTGCAAAAAAGTTGCGGGTTTTGGGCTTTGAAGACTAGTAAAACAGAAACACAAACTTAACAGACGCCCTTTGGCGTAAGACTGAATCCCACTGCCCCTTCGGGGTCCCTACTTACGTGATACACACATAAAATAAAAGTTCTAAATAAAAACTCAAACAAATTTTTACTAATTAAACATTTAAAAACAAAAAATTTGTGCAAATAAAAGTTTAATTACATTTTACCCTATTGGGTTTTGAAGACTCTCGGCGGCTGGGCGGTAGCCTATTTTTGGCAGTAGGCCGTAACCTTTTCCCGCGTGTGTTCACTAACTGTATTCGTTTACATTAATTTCACACTAATCTTACAACGTATACAAAAAAAATAAACAAAACAAATACATATATACAAGAAAACAAAACAAAAACAAAGCAAAAACAAAGCAAAAAATTCCATGTCTGCAGTTGAATCTCCTGAATAGGGTTTCACATTCCAAACAGTCGTCGCACTATACCAAAATAGCAATAGTTGCGATTGGCATTGCACTATACCAAGCAGCAATAGTTGCAAACTTCCTCCTTTTCAGTTCCGGTGTCAAGGGAGTATACTTCTCCCCCTAAAAATTTTTCCCCCCAGAAAAACTATCCCGGGACAGTTTTTCCCCTGGAAAAACTATCCTGGGATATTCTTTCCCCCTTGGGTAAATTCTTTCCGCGGGGGAAAGAATACACCAGGATAGATTTTCCCCCATGCTTTTTAATTTTAAAATCATATAAAATTACAATTTTTAAAAATAATTTGTATAGCTGTACCTTTATTAGCTCAAATACCAATTTTTGTGTAATAAATTCCATTAAAACATGTTTACTCGTGATTTTAATTTTGTTTTAAATTTAGCGTTATAATCAGTGGAAAGTTTTTACCGGGTATATTCGTTCCCCCTTTCAAAAATTTTCATAAAGATTATAATATTAATTATTCGTATTCTTAAAAAAAAATTCATTATATTTAAATGATTATTTTGTAATCATAATACTTTCATAAATTCATAAAATTATTTAAATAAAACCCATGAACTACCTTAACCATTTTAAACCTTAGTTTCACTAAGCAGCCTAAGCAAAACCTTAAAACCAAGCTAAAATTCATAACAAACGAACACCAATATAAAAAGGAGGGGGAAAGAATATCCCAGTTTTTAACCGGGATAGTCTTTCCGGGGGGAAAAGAATTTACCGAGGGGGAAAAATTAACCGGTGTTTTAGCGGGATGGTTTTTCTGGGGGGAAAACTATCTCGGCTTTTTACCAGGATAGATCTTCTGGGGGGAAAAAAGAAGGGGGAAAAGATATCCCGCGACACCGGCAGCAAAGAATACAAAAGAATTGCCCGGTAAGGCTGCATCTCAGCCTTGCAGGCCGCGACGGCTGGGCCAATGCAGGACTGGGTCGATTCCAATCCTTTCAAAAAGTTAGGCCCATCATGGAACAGATTTAGAAGCCATCGCCCAAACCATATCCATTGCTGGGGAAGTTACTCCACGTTCCCTTTCACAGAATAATATAAAATACCTGTGAAACAGTAATTCCACAGGTTTTAAAAGGTTTCAGGTGATTCTGAATAGAATTCTTCTGAATTAAATCTCTACCAGGCATAATTTATCCAAAATAGGTAATGCCTGCACAAAACATTACTGCAACGGGTTTCAGAAAAATAGGAACAAGTTCATTCCAGCACCTTTTAAAAAGTTTCAGCAAGACACTGATGTCGGTTGGGTTGTTTCCACGTCACCGCATCCAAAAAAAAACTTCCAGAGATTCCGAGCCGACATGAAAATAGCTGGAAAATGGTAATAACTCCACAAAACATCGTCACATCGGGTTCCAAAATCCAGAACTCGCTCTCCTTGCTAATAGGTGGCACCTCTCGCCCTGAAATCCAATTGAAAAATCGCTGACGCCCATGCTCTTCCAGGGCTTGCAACTGTCAACATTGCGGGTGTTTGCAATTGAGCTGCCCACAGTGTCGTCTGTGAGGCACATGGTTGTCAGATACGTTGGATTTGCTAAAGGAATAAAAATTTAATTTTATTTTTTACTCGTCAAAACCTAACTTTTTGTTTGCATAGCCCTAATGAATTTTATTAACTTGTGGTTTCAGAAATTCTGGTATTTTTCCAGAAAATTCCAGGATTCCTACTACAACCTATACTATTATTATACTTTTAATTATATGCACCTAAGTTTTGCTTTTTATTTGACTTAAACTTTATTAAACTATTATTATAATAATTAATTTTTAATTTTTACCAAAAAAATTAGACTATAACACAACATTTTGAAGCTATTTAATTATTTTTATGCAACACGATTTAATTATTTTAACGTGGGTGCTTTTGCGCAACCCATTTATACCAAACACTTTATTTTTACACACTACATAACTTTTTACTACAATAAAGAATCATTGATTTTTGCAAATGATCGGCTTAGGCATTACCCTTTTTTATTTTAAATTGAAAATTTGAAGTTTTTACATATTTTTGACCTGGATGATACAAGTTGTAACCTAATTTAACTTGGCACTCCAGAATTCACACTCACCTGAGTGGAAAACTCGACGTGCTTAGACAGCTTTTATTTTTTACCTTTACTTTATTTTATATTTTTACACTTTTTATTTTTTTACTTTTTCCGCGTACTATTTTTAAGAAATGGCCAGTTTCCGGTACCGCAGCTGCCTTTTCACTTTTTATACCTAATATTGCGTATCATTTTTAAAAATTGATCAGTTTCCAATACCGCAACACTTGCTACTTTACTTTTTCTTTAAAAAAAATAAATAATGTTTACTTACATTTTTTGCTTTTCTCAATTCCTTTACCTTCCCTATTGGTTCCAGGTACTCCTTGCAGTCAGGGAAAAACTCTTATGAAAAGATTACATTTTTAACTTTTAAAAGGATTTTAGAGTCCTTCCATTTGGGGTTTTAATACAAAAATACTGAAAAATTTTGAAAAGAGGTATTGATGATGCGATTGGTTAATAACGCCTCAGGTGACGTCTTTCTCAATCTCTGCGTCAGAACTGTGGCTCAAAGTGAGCAGCGATTGGGCGTCGACGGTATACTCTTGCGCTTAACCCTTTTCCACTGCTGATTAAAAAATTGCAATCGCAACTTTTTCTTTCACTTCTTTTGTGTCAACCCGTCAGGAGGGTTTGCATACAGATCATCCCCTTTGGGTTCCTCTATTATGTCACTTTCTTAACGTTTCTCCATGGTATTACTGTCGTTGCACTCCTCAGAGTTGGAAGCGGTTTCAGCGGTGCCCTTAGGCAGTTCTAGCGGATTGTTTGTGAGATCTATTTTTATGGAAGGTATGGGGAAATTTTTACCACCGGGTTGTCCATCGGGACTAGTCAAAGCAACATCATTGAGCCGACTTTTTGGAGGCTTGTTCTCAGCGGGCCAATTTTTAAAAGGCCAGCAGCACGAATTGAAAAACACCCTAGGGGCAGCTATTTGCACCTTTGTTCACTGGCATCGCCGGCAGAATCAGTCGCCACTGCAGGACCTGTCTCCTCCTCAGGAACCTTGGGTGCTAATGGATCATCTGGGCTAAACTGATATGGCTTAAGCCGCTGCAGATTTATCCATTCTAGTTTACATGGCATCTGCAGTCCTTTATGCTTATACAGTTTTATTTAAACCATCCCTTTACTCTAGTCCATTTGGACTACCTGGTAGGGCCCAGCCCACTTACTGTCAAACTTAGAACAATCCGTGGTTTTTAAAGCGGGATTGTGTTTTAAAACAATACTGTTGACGCTGATCGGTTTCATGTGAACCCATTTATCATAATTGCGTTTTTGTCAAGCCTGGGATTTGGGAAGTACATTTTTCACCAGGTCACATGCGTGAGTCATAGCAACGCGAGCGTGATCCAGGTTATTGTCCTCATAATCCACATAGGGCAATCGAGCCTTCTGATATTTCACATCCTAAGGTAACTGCAAATCCCTACCATAGATCAGATAGAACGGGCTTTCCCCAGTAGAGTCTTGTGGCGCTCGATTATAGGCGCTAGTTACTATGAATGGGAGCGCAAAATCCCAATCATCGTAATGATTGTTAACATAATGTGACAACATATCGCATAGAGTGCAATTGAACCGTTCAGTCAACCCATTAGCTTAGGAATGATACGGTGTCATGAATATCTTCTTAGCAGATATTATTTTACACAACTCAGCAATAGTAGAACTTTTAAAATTGGTGCCCTAGTTGGTTAGAATTTCTAGGGGACACCCAGGTAAAGAATGGTCTCTGCTTTCTGATCAGGCAAGGCGAAACACATTGCATACCGTGTTAGATACTTGGTGACCCACCAGTACGTATTTATTTTCCAAAATAGTTTACATAAGGGACCAAGTATGTCCCTGGCGATTTCGTTGAAAATGTTCTTAACCGGGGATTGGAACCATATCTAGTAGAGCCGCCTGTGAATCAGACTTTCAACATTGACAAGAATCGCAAGTGGTGACATACTTTTCGATATCACTGTGCATATTCAGCCAATAATACC
Organism: Microlaimidae sp. YZB2_3; assembly: GCA_030248175.1. NCBI lineage: Eukaryota > Metazoa > Nematoda > Chromadorea > Desmodorida > Microlaimidae > Microlaimidae sp. YZB2_3. Next base: position 19,991 of record JASAMX010010453.1, on the reverse strand, counting down.
TCACTGTTACCTGAAAAGTGGTCTTTTTGACACCCAAATGCCCTGCCAGAATGTCGTTTTGAGCAGAGCGCATGACCTCCAGACATTGCCTTTCAGGGAAGAGTGATTCATTTCTGTCTGGAAATTGTGAACTATGCCGGCGACGCGGCTGGTGTGTGTGACACAACACCCTTTCAAGTAGCTAATAGTTTTCGGACCATCGGGTTATTTTCTTTTGGGGAGCCCGGATCTGCAGGTAGAGCATTGTCAAGTAAATAAATGATGATAGGGGCAAAATTGTTGATCCCTGCTCTCTGCTCACAAAACAACACGGCATTATTGCTCTGCTCCTTCTTCTTTGTATGTGAACAGATAGTGGGGCATACCACAGGATTGTCCGCTACATGTAGAGGTGGCCCAATTACAGTGGGTTGGCCCAAGCACAACCATGGCCGGAATTGGAATCTTTACTCTTTTGTCTATTCTTCTTCTTAGAGTCAGGCTCAAAAAGAACCACCAACTCGGAACCCTCAATTCCTGGGGCCAAATACTCACCAGTGCAGCAAAGGAGCAGTTACCTTTGAGTCATACCCTTCTGTGTCCAGGGTTCGTCCTTGGGTGGTACATCCGCCTGCACACCACAGCTCTTAAAAAAGGGTTGTTGTCCTCCTACATTTCTCTGTCCTATGGGGCAATTCTAGACAATGCATCAGTGTTCCCATTTAACCTTCCAGCTTTATACTCGATTTTATTGAGCTCATACTGAGCAAGCAAATAAGCCCATCTCCTCAACCGGTCAGAAGTACACTTTCTGGATGAGAAGATGTGCTTTAATGGGGGCGTGATTGGTTGTTATGGGGCGTGATCGGTTTGTCAGTTAATAACTGTCCAGATCAGTTTCAGATAAGTCAATCTCTTTGGATGAATTGAAATCGACTGGTCTAGACCCTTTTTGTGTCACAAATGCTCCTGAACAAGCGATGGTTCTCGGATCCGGATGATCTTCCGGTCAGACAAGCACATCTTTGACAAGTTCAGAATTCAGCACATCAGCTAAGGCTAGCCAAGTTCCTTTATACAAAGTGGTGGCCTGATATGATGGATTTAAAACCTTCACCACCACTTGGTCATTCCGATTTTGTGTCACCACTCTTGCCAAAAGCAAACCCCATTTTAACAAGGTCTCAGACAGGGTGTCTATTAGCAAGTTGCAGTGATTTGGAAGCGGGCCATCTATGGTAGCCCAGAACACCTTTTCATCTAAGGGGGTACTTGCATAGTATCTCCCACAAAAATATCTATACCCATGGGCGAATAGATGAAGTTGGGTCCATATATATCTGGGCTTGATTTGGCCCCAGCGGAAACCAGATTAAGTCAAAGGCAAAATCAAACGTTACCACTTTTATACGGCGCAGGGCACTTGTGCCAACGGGGAGGTTGGTTGAAGGAAAACATTTTCATAAATACAAAGCTTTCCGACCTCCAGCGTCACCTTCCCTACGGCTACAAGTTGTACCATTCCAGTAAGAGATAGAACGCTTTTGTCGTTCTTCAGGAAAGTAATGGTATTTATTAGTATTGCAGCCATTTGTTTATTCACAACGGACACACTTACTCCAGTGTTGAACAACGCCTGGACATAAGATCCTTCTATACAGATCGTGGCCATACACTGATAATGAGGGCTTTTTCTTATGGTTAGTTACATAAATTGTGTTATGCATACTATTAGTTATTCATCTCTTACTTATTTACCACCCAGACCTGTGCACGGTCTGAAAATGCCCCCCCCGTTTTATTGGAGGATTCACCCCCACCGTTTTATTGACCCTCACCGCCAAAAAATGAAAAAGTACCCTAATATTATGACGCCATTTTTGATCTATGATGACGCCATCATCGCGAATTTTTTGCACTTTTTAGCCTATTTCAATGTATTTTAAGCCATTTTAGACCTATTTTTACCTCTATTTTCGCTTTTTTTGTGCTTTTTCCCTTCTTTTTCTCTTTTTTCTCCTTTTTTCTCCTTTTTTTCTTTTTTTCCTTCTCCATTGCTTGCCCTTCCACCGTTTTATTCCCCCCCGTTTCAAAAAAATTGCCCCTCGTGCCCCCCATTTTGGATTTGCCCCCCCCCCCGTTTTATACCCGGGGGGGGGGGGCACTGCACAGGTCTGTTACAGTGGGAGATTTCTGAGAGCTCCTTGTGGCTTATAGAACAATAGCCTTCTGCAATAACAAAAATTGAGGCGTATCCTATTACTAAAGAAAGACGTTTTGTTTTTTGATTTCTTTTGTTTTGTTTTTTGTTTTTTTTTTCTTTTTTTTCGTTTTTGATGGTTTTTTTTTTTCTTTGAATTGTTTTTATTGTTGTTGAATCTCAGTTTTTGAGAATTGGGTAATTATTTTCTAGACATTTATATAATTGTGAATATTCTTAAATAGAATATAAGAAATCTATTTTGAAAAATTTACGGTTTTTTTATGTTAATCAAAATTAAAAATTTTATCTTTTTTTATCAACCAAAAAGTTTACATATGAAAAAAATGGTTTTAAATAATTTTCAAACATTACCAAAAATATTGAAATTGTTTTAATATTGTTGTTGAATTTTAAGTTTTGAGATTGGGTAAATTATTAATTATAGCTTTTATTTCGCGGTGGGACCACCAACCCAAAATTTTGTTATGCTAAGCAGTTACCATACACGTCTAAAAAAATAATCTGTCCCTTAGAATTTTAATTTTTATTTAAAATGATAGGTTAAAGGGGTCCGGCACAAAAGAGTCCCGGCACAAAAGAGTCCTGAAAAAAATCGCAGCTGGCACAAAAGAGTCCTGGCACAAAAGAGTCCCGGCACAAAAGAGTCCTGGAGAAAATGCATTCATGCGCCCAAGCGCTGCGAGCGCTGAAGTCGGCACAAAAGAGTCCTGGCATAAAATCAATTTTTCACAGCTGAGATACAATGTTCACACCTCAGCTGTCTTCCAGTTTTTTATTTGTTTTTTTAATTAGCCTCTTAAGAGGTTGTGTGAAGAATTACGCCGGTAAAAAATTTATGTTTTTAAGTATTTTTATTATTTAGTTATTAATACGCTCAAAGTTTTGTAAAGTATTTAAAAAATAAGAAAAACATGTGTTTGGGTTTGTGTGTGTGTTGTGTTGTGTCATGTGTTGTGTTTGGGTATAAATTATATAATATTGAATTAGTGTTTTTTGTCATAATTGAGTAACAAAATCATGTCTAAATAAGTATTTTAGTTGGGATAAATTTTTTGTTCATAGTTAAAATATTACAATTTTTATCAAATAAGTGTTTTGGTCGTAATTGTAAGGACAACCAGATGTGTCCAATTTAATATGGCTTTAAATAACCTTTAAATCTTAAGGACTTTTAGCATAATCACAAATTTGTTTTATAATTCGTTTTAAGTTAAAAATTAAAAAAAATATGTTATAAACATTTTTAAAAATATTATAAAAGATTACGACAGAATTCCGAATGTACAGAAAGATTTTGCATGATGATTATATTAATAATGGGAGGTGAGATAAAAATGGATACCACAAATACCTAAAAAGTAGTTATATAATGAATAAAAAACACATAAAAAAGTAAATTTTAATAAAAAAGTAAATTGTAATAAAAAAATTGAATATACCATTAAATAAATATTAATTGATGAATCTATTACTAAAACGAACATAACCTCCTAATATAATTGCGAAATTCTCTTCGATACATTTGAATTTCCATCGTAACCTTTATAGTTTTTTAAATCTTTTGTGTAGTTTTTTAAACAATTTTTTACTTTTAAAGTGGTATACTTTACTTTTAAAGCAGAAAAAATAGGTGATTTAAAAAAAGGAAAAGTTAACAGAAGTGATTTTTCTACCCTTCAATATCAAGCTCCGGGGCTCCAGCCATTTCAAGCAGATGGAGAGACTTGTTTGATTATGTTTTAATTTATTCTATACGCATTTTAGGCTATTTTATCGTTTAAATACACGTTGAAAAAAATTTAGTTTAAAAAATTCTGTTTTCTCCGGAAAACATTAATAGTTAAATACCGGTTAAGTGTTGTTAAACATGGCTACAGTATAAGTTTTTACTGCGCCACTTTTTGAAAATTAACAAATTTTTATTGATTTATTATTTTATTTATTTATTTTTTTACTTCTTATTCTACTCCACTTTTTTGTGTCTTAACAGGCGCCTGGGGCTTAATATTTTCGTTGCTTTACCTCCGTACACTTTTTCATTGTATGTCAGCTGTTAAAAATTGATTTTATGCCAGGACTCTTTTGTGCCGACCTCAGCCCTAGCAGCGCTTGGGCGCATGAACGCATTTTCTCCAGGACTCTTTTGTGCCGGGACTCTTTTGTGCCAGGACTCTTTTGTGCCAGCTGCGATTTTTTTCAGGACTCTTTTGTGCCGGGACTCTTTTGAAGGTGAGCCGATTTATAGATTAATTTTATAATATAGTTTGTGTTTTTCTGCTATTTTTTAGCAAAAAAAAATAATTTTATGAAAAAATCTTTTTTACAAATTTCCATCTAATTTAAACAAAGAATAAAACTTTTGGGCTAATGATTTTTTTTATTTGTATATTTGAAACGCCAATAAATGGAAAATAGCTGAGTGTAAAGTTAAAATAAATTCAATTTAAAATTTTGTTTAAAATTTAAATAAAATTTAAAAAAAAATTTTTTAAATTTATGTTTTTAATAAATTTTAAAAAATTATTACATAAATTTTATATTTATTAAACATAAAATAATATATTAAAATTTTTTGAATGGACAAAGAATAATTTAATTTTTCTATAAAATTTGAAAAACATAAAAATAAATTTCATTTTTGTCTTAGAAGAACAGTATTTTTATTAGCCAAAGCCATAAAACAAACTACTTTTGAAAAATCCATTTTTAAAAACAAAACAGGTTTTATGATTAAAAAAATTTTATTATTATTAAATTAAAATTTGGTTAAAAAATAAATTAAAAAAAAATTAAAAAGAAACATATTAAAATACAAAAAAAACATATAAAATTTGTAAACTTTTGAAAAATATTACGTAAAACAAAAATATTTAAAATATTTTATTTTTTTTTTTTTTATTATTTAATTAAAAATATATAAAAAAATAATAAAAAATAATAAAAATTGTTAATTTATTTAATGAAAAAAAAATAACAAAACAAAACTTAAATTGTTAAAAACAAAAAAATTTAAAAGACAACTCAAATATGCTTAAAACTGGACATTTTCTGTATTTAAAATTATTTTGTTTAATTAAACATTTTTTGTTTTTTAAAATTAAAATTTTTTGACTATTATGGTGTAAAAATCAATAGATTTTTCATCTTTTCTTTAAAAAATTTGTCACAAAAATAGTGCTTATTTTTAAATTAAAATAAAAACATATTCAGAATTTACCCAAATATTGCAATATATTTTATTTACTGTTTTTACAAATAATTTTTAAAAAAAGTTTGTTAAATAAATAATAAAATGTTACTTTTAAGACTTAAAATATAAAAATAAAAATATAATAGCTTGATAAATTGCTACTAAAAATATTTGAAATAAGGCTCACCTTCAAAAGAGTCCGGCACAAAAGAGTCCTGAAAAAAATCGCAGCTGGCACAAAAGAGTCCTGGCACAAAAGAGTCCCGGCACAAAAGAGTCCTGGAGAAAATGCGTTAATGCGCCCAAGCGCTGCTAGGGCTGAGGTCGGCACAAAAGAGTCCTGGCATAAAATCAATTTTTAACAGCTGACATACAATGAAAAAGTGTACGGAGGTAAAGCAACGAAAATATTAAGCCCCAGGCGCCTGTTAAGACACAAAAAAGTGGAGTAGAATAAGAAGTAAAAAAATAAATAAATAAAATAATAAATCAATAAAAATTTGTTAATTTTCAAAAAGTGGCGCAGTAAAAACTTATACTGTAGCCATGTTTAACAACACTTAACCGGTATTTAACTATTAATGTTTTCCGGAGAAAACAGAATTTTTTAAACTAAATTTTTTTCAACGTGTATTTAAACGATAAAATAGCCTAAAATGCGTATAGAATAAATTAAAACATAATCAAACAAGTCTCTCCATCTGCTTGAAATGGCTGGAGCCCCGGAGCTTGATATTGAAGGGTAGAAAAATCACTTCTGTTAACTTTTCCTTTTTTTAAATCACCTATTTTTTCTGCTTTAAAAGTAAAGTATACCACTTTAAAAGTAAAAAATTGTTTAAAAAACTACACAAAAGATTTAAAAAACTATAAAGGTTACGATGGAAATTCAAATGTATCGAAGAGAATTTCGCAATTATATTAGGAGGTTATGTTCGTTTTAGTAATAGATTCATCAATTAATATTTATTTAATGGTATATTCAATTTTTTTATTACAATTTACTTTTTTATTAAAATTTACTTTTTTATGTGTTTTTTATTCATTATATAACTACTTTTTAGGTATTTGTGGTATCCATTTTTATCTCACCTCCCATTATTAATATAATCATCATGCAAAATCTTTCTGTACATTCGGAATTCTGTCGTAATCTTTTATAATATTTTTAAAAATGTTTATAACATATTTTTTTAATTTTTAACTTAAAACGAATTATAAAACAAATTTGTGATTATGCTAAAAGTCCTTAAGATTTAAAGGTTATTTAAAGCCATATTAAATTGGACACATCTGGTTGTCCTTACAATTACGACCAAAACACTTATTTGATAAAAATTGTAATATTTTAACTATGAACAAAAAATTTATCCCAACTAAAATACTTATTTAGACATGATTTTGTTACTCAATTTTTTTATGACAAAAAACGCTAATTCAATATTATATAATTTATACCCAAACACAACACATGACACAACACAACACACACACAAACCCAAACACATGTTTTTCTTATTTTTTAAATACTTTACAAAACTTTGAGCGTATTAATAACTAAATAATAAAAATACTTAAAAACATAAATTTTTTACCGGCGTAATTCTTCACACAACCTCTTAAGAGGCTAATTAAAAAAACAAATAAAAAACTGGAAGACAGCTGAGGTGTGAACATTGTATCTCAGCTGTGAAAAATTGATTTTATGCCAGGACTCTTTTGTGCCGACTTCAGCGCTCGCAGCGCTTGGGCGCATGAATGCATTTTCTCCAGGACTCTTTTGTGCCGGGACTCTTTTGTGCCAGGACTCTTTTGTGCCAGCTGCGATTTTTTTCAGGACTCTTTTGTGCCGGGACTCTTTTGTGCCGGACCCGTATTATGTTATGCATAATTGTTAACAAAAGATTATACTATAGTCACTTAAAAAGGACCAACTTTTCAACTTTTAGGAGTTTTGTTACTTACATCCTTAAAAACCGTAGGATAAGTTTCCTCGACTTAAAATTTTAAAATTAATATCTATCCTATATTAATAGACCATTTTAGCAAGCAACCACTTTCATAATATAATAAAGTCTATAGACATATACTTTACTATCATTTTATTACAATTAAAAAAGTTTAGATGGATGGTAACCACTTAGATAGCGCGGGGTCCAGCAATAAAAAACGACCTTTAGAAGAGGATACGCCTCAGGTTAGTGCAGTTTTTTATAAGCTACAAAGCTGTTAGTAAGGTGGAACAGACCTGTGCACTGCCCCCCGGGGTTAAAACAAGGGGGGACAATTCCAAAATGGGGGGCACGGGGGGCAACTTTTTTGAAACGGGGGGCCATAAAAAAACGGGGGGGCAAGTAGGGGGGAAAGAAAAAAAAGAGAAAAAAAGGAGAAAAAAAGAGAAAAAAAGAAGGGAAAAAAGCGGTAATAAAGTAAAAATAGGTCTAAAATGGCTTAAAATACATTGAAATAGGCTAAAAAGTGCAAAAAATTCGCGATGATGGCGTCATCATAGGTCAAAAATGGCGTCATATTTTTAGGGTACTTTTTCATTTTCTGGCGGGGGGCAATAAAACAGGGGGCGGAATAGCCAGATCAACGGGGGGCGTTTTAGGACCGTCCGCAGGTCTGGGTGGTAAAGTGAGTAGAGATGAATAACTAATCGTATGCATAACACAATTTATGTAACGTAACCATAAGAAAAAGCCCTCATTATCAGTGTATGGCCACGATCTGTATAGAAGGATTTTATGTCCAGGCGTTGTTCAACACTGGAGTAAGTGTGTCCATGTGAATAAACAAATGGTTGCAATACTTGATAAATGCCATTACTTTCCTGAAGAACGACAAAAGCGTTCTATCTCTTACTGGAATGGTACAACTTGTAGCTGTAGAGAAGGTGACGCTGGAGGTCAGAAAGCTTTGTATCAATGAAAATGTTTTTGTTCAACTGACCTCCCCGTTGCCCCTCCTTGTTGGCGCAAGTGCTTTGCAACAAATGAAGAAGGTAACGTTTGATTTTGCCTCCGATTTAATTTGGTTTCTGATGGGGCCAAATCAAGCCCAGATATATATGGACCCAACTTCGTCTATTCGCCCATGGGTATAGATATTTTTGTGGGAGATACTATGCAAGTACCCCCTTAGATGAAAAGGTGTTCTCGGCTACAAGTAGATGGCCGCTTCCAAATCACTTTCAACTTGCTGATAGATGCCCTATCTGAACCGTTGTTAAAATGGGGACTCTTTTTGGCAAGAGTGGTGACACAAAATCGGAATGACCAAGTGGTGGTGAAGGTTTTAAATCCATCATATCAGGCCACCACTTTGTATAAAGGAACTTGGCTAGCCTTAGCTGATGTGCTGAATTCTGAACCCATTGAGGATGTGCTTGTTTGACCAGAAGATCATCCGGATCCAAGAGCCATCGCTTGTTCAGGAGCATTTGTGACACAAAAAGGGTCTAGACCAGTCGATTTCAATCCATCCAAAGAGATTGACTTATCTGAAACTGATCTGGACAGTTATCAACTGACAAACCGATCACGCCCCATAACAACCAATCACGCCCCCATTAAAGCACATCTTCTCATCCAGAAAGTGTACTTCTGACCGGTTGAGGAGATGGGTTTATTTGCTTGCTCAGTATGAGCTCAATAAAATCGAGTATAAAGCTGGAAGGTTAAATGGGAACACTGATGCATTGTTCTAGAATTGCCCCATAGGACAGAGAAATGTAGGAGGACAACAACCCTTTTTTAAGAGCTGTGGTGTGCAGGCGGATGTACCACCCAAGGACGAACCCTGGACACAGAAGGGTATGACCAAGGGTAACTGCTCCTTTGCTGCACTGGTGAGTAGTTGGCCCCAGGAATCTGAGGGTTCCGAGTTGGTGGTTCTTTTTGAGCCTGACTCTAAGAAGAAGAATAGACAAAAGAGTAAGATTCCAATTCCGGCCATGGTTGTGCTTGGGCCAACCACTGTAATTGGGCCACCTCTACATGTAGCGGACAATCCTGTGGTATGCCCCACTATCTGTTCGCATACAAAGAAGAAGGAGCAGAGCAATAATGCCGTGTTGTTTTGTGAGCAGAGAGCGGATCCACAATTGCCCCTATCATCATTTATTTACTTGACAATGCTCTACCTGCAGATCCCGCTACCCAAAAGAAAATAACCCGATGGTCCAAAAACTATTACCTACTTGAAGGGGTGTTGTGTCACACACACCAGCCGCGTCGCCGGCATAGTTCACAATTTCCAGACAGAATCGAATCACTCTTCCTGAAAGGCAATGTCTGGAGGTCATGCGCTCTGCTCACAACGACATTCTGGCAGGGCATTTGGGTGTCAAAAAGACCACTTTTCAGGTAACAGTGAGGTATTATTGGCTGAATATGCACAGTGATATCGAAAAGTATGCACCACTTGCGATTCTTGTCAATGTTGAAAGTCTGATTCACAGGCGGCTCTACTAGATATGGTTCCAATCCCGGTTCAGAACATTTTCAACAAAATCGCCAGGGACATACTTGGTCCCTTATGTAAACTATTTTGGAAAATAAATACCTTACTGGTGGTCACCAAGTATCTAACACGGTATGCAATGTGTTTCGCCTTGCCTGATCAGAAAGCAGAGACCATTCCTTACATGGGTGTCCCGTGGAAATTCTAACCGACCAGGGCACTAATTTTAAAAGTTCTACTATTGCAGAGTTGTGTAAAATAATATCTGCTGAAAAGATATTCATGAACCGTATCATCTCCAAGCCAATGGGTTGACTGAATGGTTCAATCCCACTCTATGCGATATGTTGTCACATTACGTTAACAATCATTACAATGATTGAAATTTTGCGCTCCCATTCATAGTAACTAGCGCCTATAATCGAGCGCCACAAGACTCTACTGGGGAAAGCCCGTTCTATCTGATCTATGGTAGGGATTTGCAGTTACCTTAGGATGTGAAATATCAGAAGGCTCGATTGCCCTACGTGGATTATGAGGACAATAACCTGGATCACGCTCGCGTTGCTATGACTCACGCATGTGACCTGGTGAAAAATGTACTTCCCAAATCCCAGGCTTGACAAAAACGCAATTATGATATATGGGTTCACATCAAACCGATCAGCGTCAACAGTATTGTTTTAAAACACAATCCCGCTTTAAAAACCATGGATTGTTCTAAGTTTGACAGTAAGTGGGCTGGGCCCTACCAGGTAGTCCAAATGGACTAGAGTAAAGGGATGGTTTAAATAAAACTGTATAAGCATAAAGGACTGCAGATGCCATGTAAACTAGAATGGATAAATCTGCAGCGGCTTAAGCCATATCAGTTTAGCCCAGATGATCCATCAGCACCCAAGGTTCCTGAGGAGGAGACAGGTCCTGCAGTGGCGACTGATTCTGCCGGCGATGCCAGTGAACAAAGGTGCAAATAGCTGCCCCTAGGGTGTTTTTCAATTCGTGCTGCTGGCCTTTTAAAAATTGGCCCGCTGAGAACAAGCCTCCAAAAAGTCGGCTCAATGATGTTGCTTTGACTAGTCCCGATGGACAGCCCGGTGGTAAAAATTTCCCCATACCTTCCATAAAAATAGATCTCACAAACAATCCGCTAGAACTGCCTAAGGGCACCGCTGAAACCGCTCCCAACTCTGAGGAGTGCAACGACAGTAATACCATGGAGAAACGTTAAGAAAGTGACATAATAGAGGAACCCAAAGGGGATGATCTGTATGCAAACCCTCCTGACGGGTTGACACAAAAAAAGTGAAAGAAAAAGTTGCGATTGCAATTTTTTAATCAGCAGTGGAAAAGGGTTAAGCGCAAGAGTATACCGTCGACGCCCAATCGCTGCTCACTTTGAGCCACAGTTCTGACGCAGAGATTGAGAAAGACGTCACCTGAGGCGTTATTAACCAATCGCATCATCAATACCTCTTTTCAAAATTTTTCAGTATTTTTGTATTAAAACCCCAAATGGAAGGACTCTAAAATCCTTTTAAAAGTTAAAAATGTAATCTTTTCATAAGAGTTTTTCCCTGACTGCAAGGAGTACCTGGAACCAATAGGGAAGGTAACTACTAAAGGAATTGAGAAAAGCAAAAAATGTAAGTAAACATTATTTATTTTTTTTAAAGAAAAAGTAAAGTAGCAAGTGTTGCGGTATTGGAAACTGATCACTTTTTAAAAATGATACGCAATATTAGGTATAAAAAGTGAAAAGGCAGCTGCGGTACCGGAAACTGGCCATTTCTTAAAAATAGTACGCGGAAAAAGTAAAAAAATAAAAAGTGTAAAAATATAAAATAAAGTAAAGGTAAAAAATGAAAAGCTGTCTAAGCACGTCGAGTTTTCCACTCAGGTGAGTGTGAATTCTGGAGTGCCAAGTTAAATTAGGTTACAACTTGTATCATCCAGGTCAAAAATATGTATTTTTGCAATTTAAAATAAAAAGGGGGATGCCTAACCGATCATTTGCAAAAATCAATGATTCTTTATTGTAGTAAAAAGTTATGTAGTGTGTAAAAATAAAGTGTTTGGTATAAATGGGTTGCGCAAAAGCACCCACGTTAAAATAATTAAATCGTGTTGCATAAAAATAATAAAATAGCTTCAAAATGTTGTGTTATAGTCTAATTTTTTTGGTAAAAATTAAAAATTAATTATTATAATAATAGTTTAATAAAGTTTAAGTCAAATAAAAAGCAAAACTTAGGTGCATATAATTAAAAGTATAATAATAGTATAGGTTGTAGTAGGAATCCTGGAATTTTCTGGAAAAATACCAGAATTTCTGAAACCACAAGTTAATAAAATTCATTAGGGCTATGCAAACAAAAAGTTAGGTTTTGACGAGTAAAAAATAAAAATAAATTTTTATTCCTTTAGCAAATCCAACGTATCTGACAACCATGTGCCTCACAGACGACACTGTGGGCAGCTCAATTGCAAACACCCGCAATGTTGACAGTTGCAAGCCCTGGAAGAGCATGGGCGTCAGCGATTTTTCAATTGGATTTCAGGGCGAGAGGTGCCACCTATTAGCAAGGAGAGCGAGTTCTGGATTTTGGAACCCGATGTGACGATGTTTTGTGGAGTTATTACCATTTTCCAGCTATTTTCATGTCGGCTCGGAATCTCTGGAAGTTTTTTTTTGGATGCCGTGACGTGGAAACAACCCAACCGACATCAGTGTCTTGCTGAAACTTTTTAAAAGGTGCTGGAATGAACTTGCTCCTATTTTTCTGAAACCCGTTGCAGTAATGTTTTGTGCAGGCATTACCTATTTTGGATAAATTATGCCTGGTAGAGATTTAATTCAGAAGAATTCTATTCAGAATCACCTGAAACCTTTTAAAACCTGTGGAATTACTGTTTCACAGGTATTTTATATTATTCTGTGAAAGGGAACGTGGAGTAACTTCCCCAGCAATGGATATGGTTTGGGCGATGGCTTCTAAATCTGTTCCATGATGGGCCTAACTTTTTGAAAGGATTGGAATCGACCCAGTCCTGCATTGGCCCAGCCGTCGCGGCCTGCAAGGCTGAGATGCAGCCTTACCGGGCAATTCTTTTGTATTCTTTGCTGCCGGTGTCGCGGGATATCTTTTCCCCCTTCTTTTTTCCCCCCAGAAGATCTATCCTGGTAAAAAGCCGAGATAGTTTTCCCCCCAGAAAAACCATCCCGCTAAAACACCGGTTAATTTTTCCCCCTCGGTAAATTCTTTTCCCCCCGGAAAGACTATCCCGGTTAAAAACTGGGATATTCTTTCCCCCTCCTTTTTATATTGGTGTTCGTTTGTTATGAATTTTAGCTTGGTTTTAAGGTTTTGCTTAGGCTGCTTAGTGAAACTAAGGTTTAAAATGGTTAAGGTAGTTCATGGGTTTTATTTAAATAATTTTATGAATTTATGAAAGTATTATGATTACAAAATAATCATTTTAATTTAATGACGTGTTTTTTAAGAATGCGCAGAATTAATATTATAAACTTTATGCAAATTTTTGAAAGGGGGAACGAATATACCGGTAAAAACTTTCCACTGATTATAACGCTAAATTTAAAACAAAATTAAAATCGCGAGTAAACATGTTTTAATGGAATTTATTACACAAAAATTGGTATTTGAGCTAATAAAGGTACAGCTATTCAAATTATTTTTAAAAATTGTAATTTTATATGATTTTAAAATTAAAAAGCATGGGGGAAAATCTATCCTGGTGTATTCTTTCCCCCGCGGAAAGAATTTACCGAGGGGGGAAAGAATATCCCAGGATAGTTTTTCCAGGGGGAAAAACTGTCCCGGGATAGTTTTTCTGGGGGGAAAAATTTTTAGGGGGGAAAGAATATCCCTTGACACCGGAACTGAAAGGAGGGAAGTTTGCAACTATTGCTGCTTGGTATAGTGCAATATCCAATCGCAACTATTGCTATTTTGGTATAGTGCGACGACTGTTTGGAATGTGAAACCCTATTCAGGAGATTCAACTGCAGACATGGAATTTTTTGCTTTGTTTTTGCTTTGTTTTTGTTTTGTTTTCTTGTATATATGTATTTGTTTTGTTTATTTTTTTTGTATACGTGTTAGATTAGTGTGAAATTAATGTAAATGAATACAGTTAGTGAACATATGTGGGAAAAGGTTACCGCCTACTGCCAAAAATAGGCTACAGGCCAGCCGCCGAGAGTTCAAAACCCAATAGGGTAAAATGTAATTAAACTTTTATTTGATAAAATTTTGTTTTAAATGTTTAATTAGTAAAATTTGTTTGAGTTTTTATTTAGAACTTTTATTTTATGTGTGTATCATGTAAGTAGGGACCCCAAAGGGAGTGGGATTTAGTTACGCCAAAGGGCGTCTGTTAAGTTTGTGTTTTTGTTTTACTAGTCTTCAAAACCCAAAAAACCCGCAAATTTCTTGCAAAACTAAATTTCAAAACCATTTTCTTGTCTAAAAATTCCCTTCTCAACCCTTCCTAGTCAACTCTAAGGTTTCACCCCAGTTTTCCAAAAGGTAACTTTTTATGTTTTGTGTTTTTGAATGTGTATAATGTAAATGCAATCCCGGTGAGCTGTACATAGATTAAATGTGTGTTAAATAACTCGGTGTTAAAAATATTTTGCCATATTGAGTAAATGAAATTTATAACTAAACAGTGTATTTACGCCTCGTGGTAAAAATTTAATAAAATGTGTGTTTTGTTTTGTGTTAAAAAAATATAAAGCATAGCAGTATAAAATGTATTTGTAAATGAGAATATGCGCCATTTGGGTAGGTAAAATGGTTTTTATTGCGCCATTGGTTAAATCAAATCGGTTCAATGGCTGCGGCCATGGCAACAAGGGTTATAAATGCTAGCACTAGTAAAAAGTTGTGTAAGTTTAAAGCATTAAGTAGTAGGGTTGCTTTGTAATTTTCAGCGCGGTTTTAATAAAATAAATAAAACTTCAGCTTTTTCAAGGTGTTTAGTCAACGATCTAGTGTAAAATTGATAAATCCTTTTGCCTGCCACCACCGCTAGCCTATTAGCTTTGACAATTCAAGTTGCTTTGATTGTATTTTAGTTGGTTTGTTTGTAAACGGACATGGCCTTGTATACCAATGGATGGAGCTTGTATTCTCCGCTGAAGGAGTTTGGCCACTGACTACGCTTGCTTGGCAGAATACCACTCTGGCTTGTCATTACCCGCACCCCCTCCTGTGCTTTAATTGCACTCCCCAATCGCATCGGCCACGCCACTCCTCAGGGAACACTCTCGTCAGGGGCGTAGCCAGGATTTCAGAAAGGGGGGGGGGTTGTACTCCATACAAATTTTTCAAAAGGGGGGGGGGGGGTTGTAGGGAGTGGTACTCCAAATTTTCAAAATACTGTAAAAAGACATTAAAAAAGGGTAAAATTTTTTGCGCCCCGCGCTAAGTGATTCTTTTTGCTTTTATTTGCATTGTTTTTTCAAATTTAACTTGAAAAATTATAGGTTTAAAAAGGTATAACAATAAAAATCGTGCGACAGCACGATTTTTATTGATTATAAAAAAATTTTAAAAAATTACCTTTGAAATTTATTAGAAACATCACTTAAAAGTTAAAAAGTATATAAATGTCGAGCGCTGAGCGGACCGAAGCGCGAGAAATTTTTTTAAAATTGTTCTCTTAGGACCCCCAAATTTTTACCTCCGCCAGCCCAAAAGGGGGGGTTACTACCCCCATAACCCCCTGGCTACGCCCTTGACTCTCGTGGTATGTCCACAAGACGAGCTTTAACGGCCGTGTTGAACTTTTGGAAGTTTTTATTTTAAACTGAAACTCGTTTTGAAATAGTTTTTAATTTGGAAAATCGTTTAAATTCGGAACAAAATCGTTATATCTCAAAATAATAAAAATCTGAAATCTCACGGGAGTGTTTTTATATTAAATTGTTTGTTTTCGTTGTTTATTTTTAGTATCGTGTATAATTTTGCAAAATATGTATATCTGTGCGTCTGTGTTCCCTTCTTAAAAGGGGTAAATTTAGTTTCCATTTTGGTAAAATTGTTGTGTTTTGTTTTTATTGGTGCTTAGTAATAAAAATCCGAGTATGTGTTTTCTTTGCGTACTTGTAATGTGTATTATTCTGTACTATGTTATGTGCAAGTTTTTCAAATGAACGGGTGACATTTGGTTCTAAGTAGACCTCTCTTTTCGTAAGCTCCACCGTCTTCATTCCAAATTCTTTCAAATCTTTTTATTTACTGTTTTCCAACAACCAAAACCTTAAAAATTCCAAAAACTTGCAAAGTTTATCTACAAAATGCTTGTTAAATTTGTTTCTTAAAACCTTAAAAATTCCAAAAACTTGCAAAGTTTATCTACAAAATGCTTGTTAAATTTGTTTCTTGTTTATATTAGCTATGCTATGGAAACATTTATATTATTTTATACTCGGAAACATTTATATTATTTTAACAGCAAAAATAGTATGTAGTTTTTCAAGGAAAAAATCAAAAAAAGTTAAAGATTTTTAGCCAGTACAAAAATTTTTGAACATCAGAAAAACATAACACTTAGTAAGCTTCAACTTAAGCCCAGCGAACTATCTAGTTTAACTTTTGGCTTTGGTTAAATTTTCCTCGTTTTGTTTCCATGCGGCTGCTTGGCATTTGCGGGAATGGGAAAGAAAGCACCCTAGTTAAAATGCACCCGCGAAAAAAGGGCCCGACTACTCTAAAAACGCCGAGAAACTATGAAAAAACGCACCCGCCTATGAAAAAAGGGCCCCATGGCGGGAAAAATCAAAAGGAAAGAACGCACCCTAGAAAAAATACACCTGCAAAAAAAGGGCCCCACTGGTGTAAAAACATTGAGAAACTGTGAAAAAACGCACCCGCCTACGAAAAAAGGGCCCCATTGTCGGAAACTGTTTTTTGATTACGTAAACAGAGAGTTATCAACACACTAGGAGCTAGCATCTTATGAAAAACAGCACCTATCGAGCAAAAACTTATCCACATAAATGTATGTTTTTTTTAGGTTTTTTTTAAATATTATGTATATCTATCGAATGCATTTTTTTGATTTTATTTAAGTTTTTAATTAAAAGCTTTTAAACGTGGAATTTAAAAAATAAGCCAAACACTGATGTTTATTTAGCAAGAGACAATACAACAAATCTAAAACAAATCAGAAAAATAAATGAGGCCAAAAAATAGTTTAATAGTAACACTATTTGCTCCATTTTTTGTTATAATTTGTTATTTATGGTTTTTTTTTTAATTCATAATGCAAAATCCATAAATTATAGTTATTGGCAATACTTACGTCCTCTTCTAGTCTATATTTGAGGATTTTTCTAAAAATAAAATGTGATTTTTACTTTTAACAACTTTATTGATAAAAGCAAGAAAACATAACAATATAAGAACAAATCCAATCCAAGTTAATAAATTTCAGAGTTAATGTAACTTACTTTGAACTTATCAGTTAATAAAATTAGTACGGCAAATTAAAATAATGTAAATTTACGATTTTATTTTTTATTTATACTGATATTAGTAATTACATTCTTGAAACTTTTATTGGATTTATTCTTATATTGTTATGTTTTCTTGCTTTATCTAATAAAGTTGTTAAAAGTAAAAATACATTATATTCTAAAAAATCCTCAAATATAACTGAGAAGAGGACGTAAGTATTGCCAATAACTATAATTTATGGATTTTGCATTATGAATTAAAAAAAAAAAAAACCATAAATAAACAAATTTGTAACAAAAAATGGAGCAAATAGTGTTACTATTGAACTATTTTTTGGGCCTCAGTTTATTTTCTCATTTTTGTTTTTATTTTGTTGTATTGTCTCTTGCTAAATAAACATCATGTTTGGCTTATTTTTTCAAATTCCACGTTTAAAAGCTTTTAATTAAAAACTTCAATAAAAATCGAAAAAATGCATTGATGCAGATGTACATAATATTTAAAAAAAAACCTAAAAAAAACATACATTTATGTGGATAAGTTTTTGCTCGAATAATATTGTTTTTGCCATAAATAGGTCTCACTACTACTGTGTAAACTCTATACTGTTTACGTAATCAAAAAACAGTTTTCGAGATGAGGCCCTTTTTTTTTCCTAGGCGGGTGCATTTTTTCGCAGTTTTGTCAAAGTTTTTTTTACACCAGTGGGGCCCTTTTTTGCAGGTGTATTTTTTCTAGGGTACGTTTATTTTGTTTGATATTTTTCCCGCCATTAGGCCCTTTTTTCATAGGCGGGTCCGTTTTTTCGTGAGTTTCTCGGCGTTTTTGACATCTCGCGGGTCAAGCTTTTTCGCGGGTGTTAACTAGGGGTCTCATTCCCGCATAATGACTCGCACGCGCCCAATGAACGAGGAAAATTTAACCGAAGCCAAAAGTTGAATTTTCAAATCAGTTCGCTGGGCTTATGTTGAAGCTTTTACTAAGTGTTATGTTTTTCTGATGTTCAAAAATTTTTTTGTACTGGCTCAAAAATCTTCAACTTTTTTTGATTTTTTCATGAAAAACTACATACTATTTTTGTTTTTAAAATAATATAAATGTTTCCGAGTATAAAATAATATAAATGTTTCCATAGCCTAGCTAATATTAAACAGAGAAAATTTAACGAGCATTTTGTAGATAAACTTTGCAAGTTTTTGGAAATTTTTAAGGTTTTAAAAACAAATTTAACGAGCATTTTGTAGATAAACTTTCAAGTTTTTGGAATTTTTAAGGTTTTCGTTGTTTGGAAAACAGTAGAATAAAAAAATTTGAAAGAGAATTTGGAGCAAAAAGACAGTTTAGTTACGAGAAGAGAGGCTACCTTAGAACCAAATGTCACCCATTTTCATTTGAAAAACTTACGGCGTGACATAGTATACAGAATAATACATTACGAGATTTACGCAAAGAAACACAGTACTCGGATTTTTATTACTAACACCAAACACATCAATTTTACCAAAATGGAAACTAAATTTACCCCTTTAAGGAGGGAACACGGACGCACAGATATACATATTTTGCAAAATTATACACGATACCTAAAATAAACAACGAAAACAAACGATTTAATATAAAAAACACAACCCCCCCTACAGATTTTTATTATTTTGAAATATAACGATTTTAAGCCGAATTGAAACGATTTTCCAAATTAAAAACTATTTTCAAAACGAGATTTTCAGTTTAAAATAAAAACTTCGAAAAGTTCAACACAACCGTTTAAAGCTCGTCTTGTGGAAAAACATTCCGCGAGAGTAGAGGGGCGTCACCCGGGGCTTATGAGATTTTAGCCCCCGCTTTTGGGCGGGGGGGGGCTAATTTTTCGAGATTCTAAAAAAACAATTTTTAAAAAATTTCTCGCGCTTCGGTCCCGTAAGGGGGGGGGGGGTATGCGCTTTTTAACTTTTCAGTGATGTTTATTAATAAATTTCAAAGGTAATTTTTGAAACTTTTTTATAATCAATAAAAAATCGTAATTTCGCACGATTTTTATTGTTTTACCTTTTTAAAAATTTATAATTTTTCAAGTTAAATTTGAAAAAACAATTTAAATAAAAAGCAAAAAAAAAATCACTTTTCTCACAGACAAAAAATTTTACCCTTTTTTAATGTCTTTTTCAGTATTTTGAAATTTGAATTTCCTCCTACAACCCCCCCCCCCCTTTTTGAAAAAGAGGGGTTTCTAGAAGTACAACCCCCTTTCTGAAATCCTGGCTCCAGACGAGAGTGTTCCTAGAGATAGCCGATGCGATTCGGAGTGCAATTAAAGCACAGGAGGGTAATGAGCAAGCCAGAGTGGTATTCTGCCGAGCAAGCGTAGTCAGTGGCCAAACTACTTCACGGAGAATACAGCTCCAATACGGTTGGTCTCAGAGGCCATGTCGTGGTTACGAAGCGGACCCAGAGCTAAAATACGATGGGGAAGTGCGGTGAATTGTGGGACTCGTGGGTCGTGGCAGGCGGAAGTTCAATTTATCGATTTTACACGACGGGCTCCACCTTTAAAAAAATTTGTTTTCTAAAACCGCGCTGAGATTACAAAGCAACCCCTCTCTTAATGCTGGTGCTAGCATTTTATAACCCTTGTTGGCTGAATATC
>JASAMX010010452.1:0-27071 GCA_030248175.1 Microlaimidae sp. YZB2_3 | reverse complement strand
TTACTTCGTTCAGTTACATATACTCCGATAGAAGTATAAAATTTTTTATATAATGGCCAAAGTTAAGGCGCATGCCATTAATTTCAGCCACCTAGAAAAAACTGGCTATAACGATTGCTAAAACGAACAATAAAAATTTTTAAAGGTTGCACGTTTATCCTTAGGTATTCTTCTTGATACGTATAACTTAATTTTTACCCGTTTGTACAGCACGCCAGTTTTTTTCACTTGAATTTCAAGGTGGCCGAAATTAACAGAATCTTAAACAGTTAGTTAAACAAACATATTGCAAACTGTTTTGAAACAAAATATAAAAACCTGAAAATTAACTATTTTAAGCACTCAATAAAAGTTATTTTAAGGTTTTATATTGCCTCGTTTCAAATTTGATGCAGTTTTTAAACACAGAGGAAAAATCCAAAAAATCACAAAAATGCACTTTTTGTATGAAAATGCTGATAATGCAGAATTCCACGATAGAGAAGCTTTGGAAAATAATATTTTTATTCAACATTTAGTTATTTTTGTGCTAGTTTTTTTGTGTTTTAAAAATAAGGTAATTTTCTAAAACCCTAAATTGGTGGTTGAAATTAAGTCGGATACCCTATGCATAAAAACAAAAACTTCCTTTGTTTGACTAAATTTTAGCATATTACAAAATTTTTAGCCAATAAGCTGAAAACTCAATTGTTTGGCTTAAAAATATTACTTTTGCACAATTTCTGCTACCAAATTTTTCACAACTTGAACCAAAGGAATAATCTTTTCCGTGTAATGCAGAAAAAGATTTTTTCTCAACCATAAACAATTTTTGTCCATTATGGCACTTTATTTGATAGTTCCCTCGGTGAAATCCAGCGATATCCAAAAACTTTAGCAGTCCATGAATAGTAGGTATAAGTACAGCAAACAAAAGTCCACGCAGACTTAAGAAGTTGTGATTAGTAAAAATAATGTTCATTTCATCAAGTGCAAGGTTTTCAATTTTTAAAAGCACGAGTTGTAAAAAATTAGCCAATAACGTGCTAAACTAAAATAACGATCATCTGCCATTTTTGTGAGACTGTAATTTCGATAGAAAATCCGAATCAAAATTTCCACGTTTAACTCTTCATTATATAAAGAAATAATATATATTGCTTTTTTTGCATATTTGTTCGATTACGAACCAAACCTAGTTGATTTATTGGGCTTTAAATTTTTTAGTTATACACAAACTGTTTTTAGTATTTTTCTTTTTATTTTTAACAGCAACAAATTTTATATAAAAAATATCAACCATTTGATTTTTAAAACTATCAAAGACTTTTCAACTGAAGTTATATCAACAAAACATTAAAAATGACAACAACTTTATAAATGACTATCTCTTGAATAACATTTATTGCACAAAATATTTTCAAAATTGATAATTATCGATTAAAAAAATCGGCGATTCCGGTGTTCGAACAAACAGAAGAAATCAAGAGAGAAATAATTACACGGCGGTAAATTTAGTTTTGCGGAATTATCATGTTTCGCAATAGTATATAATAATCATTCAAAATATAAAATGTTATAACTGTTATAATAAAAGATGTATGTAAATAGTTATCGTAATTTTTTTATAAACGTTATATTTTTATCAATCAGAAAAATTGTAGACAGATCAAATCAAAATAGTAATATTGAAAAAAAATTTCCTAGAAAAAATAAATAAGCTCAAAACATTAGCAAAATGTATACACAACGTGCTGACAAAAACTTAGTTAATACGCCGTAACTGGACTGGCCGTAGGTCTGTTGGAACAGTGTTTGGAAAAATCCACCTGTTCTATGCCGGAAAAAACACCTGGACCCGCACTCATAAAGCGCGATTAGTCAATGATCAGCCAAAGATTAGAGGAACGGTTTTTTTTTCATGGACGAGGAGAGAATTGGATTAAAAAACTGATAAAAACGGACTTTAAACGCGTCTTTTGGATTTTTTGTTTGTTTCATAAATTAAAAAGTATAAATGCTGTTTTAACTAAAGTTAAAATCCTTCAGGCTGAAATTAAGGGCGTAACCGCTCGCCGTCAGGAAGAAAAGAACAATAGACGCGCGAAAAAAAATATAATAAAAAAAAGTTGGCAGAGATGATGTAACCAATTATTATTAAGTTGCGTCAGGTGTTTCTCTACACGTGATATTTTATCGAAGAACGAGTGGTTACTTTACCACTCCGCTGTTTTCACCCTGATAGAATTCACCTTTAATATAATTTTATATAAATAATTGTCAAATTGTAAAAAAATATTTGAAAAAAGTTAAATACATGATATTGTTAATTTTTAATTTCGAAAAAAAAGTAAAATATAAAAATAGAATTTATTTCGATTTTGCATTGGTTCACATTATTAATTTAAATTGATAAAAAAATCAATTCCTCTGTATGTTTTATTTTGTTTTAAATTTAATGTAAATTATTTATCATTATTTAGAGAGAAATTGATTCTTTTATCAATTTAAATTTTTTTTTAATGTGAACCAATGCCAAATCCGATTTTCTCCTTGTATATGAAAAAAGACGTCCATCCTTAATTTTGGCTAAAGACGAATTCTATCAGGGTGAAAACAGCGGTGTGGTAAAGTAACCACTCGTTTTCCGAGAAAATATCACGTATAGAGAAACACCTGACGCAACTTAATAATAATTGGTTACATCATCTCTGCCAAATTTTTTTTATTATTTTTTTCTCGTGCGTTTATTGTTCTTTTCTTCCTTACGGCAAGTGGTTACGCCCTTAATTTCAGCCTGAAGGATTTTAACTTTAGTCCTTGGCTAATCGCTCTTTATAAGTGCGGCTACCGGATAACCTGCATAATATTTTTCGCATTTTTTTAATTTCAGCACGTTTTTAACTTTTATCAAGGTCATTAGAATGCGGACTCAAGTCCGTTTTAAAAAAAACATACTTAATTTTGTTTTCCTGTTTTGTTTTTTATGACTTTATTTTGATTTTAAGACAGGGGCGAAGATTAACATTATAACCCACCAACTTTTTTAGTGATGGGTTACTTGAAAATGAATTCGTTTGCATTTACTTAATTGATTTTGATACCAATACCAAATAAATTATTGCATCAGGGTGCCTTACAGCTAAATTTTTTATCAACAATTTAGATGTAATTTTTTGCATTTTTTAAAATTATTTTCTCAGTTTTGATCGCAATTGTCCCGAATTTAAATTTAATTTGAATTTAATTAAAATTCCGCGTGGAAAAAAACCGTAATCAAACTTAGGCAAAAAACTAATAGGCAAACAATTTAAACGGCTTCAACCTTGTCTTATATTTCGTAAAACAGTAAGAAAAATAAAATCGAAAAGGCTAGTTTTGAAAAGTTCAAACTTGTGTTTTTGGATTTTTCCACAACTTTTGGAAATTGTTTTTTAAACAAATCATGAACGCTTATTAAAATCTTGTTTAAAAAACCTTCAGTGCAACTTTGTCCAAAATTGTCGCAAATTCTGGTTAAAAATAGCATGAATATGTGGTTAAAGAGAAAAAACCAAATGCACATATAGAAGTTAAAATTGTTGTTTTGTACTTTTTCCTATGAACTTTGGTTTAGATAAAGTATGAATCGGCGTTAAAGGACCGTTAAATTTGTTTTAGAATTCCAGAAAATCATAACCTATAGTTTTAAAGTTAAAGATTTCTAAATAAACCGACAATAATGTTATTCACTTGCTCTAACAGCGCTGTTAACCCAAATAAGCGAGAATAACTACGTCTTTTCATCTAAAACCTTATAACAGATTCCGTATACATTATTGTGTTTTAATTAAGAAGATTTTTGTGACTTATGGTACTATAACTATCACTGAGCACTTGCAAAATTTTTTTGGTGGGGCAATAGTTCAAGCAAAATATTTTTTCATTTATAAAACGAAAAAATATAAGTTTATTATATTATTATTATATTATTATAAGTTAATCGAAATATTATTTTATATTTATTTGCGTATAATTTATCAGAAAACAGTCCAAAGATTATACAGAATACTTATTTTTTCATATTATTTCTATCATTTGAAAACATTATTGAAAGGTAATTCGGGATGCCAATGAATTGTTTTTAAATAAAATCCATATATATTTTTTAATTCAAATAGACATATTTTTAAATTAAAACTAAATTATAGTTTCATTCAATTTTAATTGTGCATATCGAAATATATTTGGATAGTTGGTCACATTTCACATCCGAAACAAAATTATTGTCATCTGAAATAAAAGTGTTAAATACTGCTGAATTATGTATTTAAGAGTAACAGTATAACCGATTCAAGTTTAATTTATTTTACAAAAATCTGAGAAAAAAAAATCAATATAATCAAAGTAAAAATTATTTATAAATAAAAAATAGTTATAATGTTTTTGATCCTATCAGCGATTAATCAAAATTTTCTAATAAACAGTCACTGTCATAAATTATTAAAAGTTATATACAGCGTCAATGGTGATCGTTGACTATAAATTTTAGTATTTTCCATGATACTAAAAATAGGAGACTGTGGGATAAAAACTAAATAACAAAGCTAAATATTTTTTATGCGTTAAGTGTGATACGTTTTTATTTGATCATTTGTTAATCAGCAATAGTTTTTCTTTTTTTGATATTTTTTCTCATTTTTCTTGTTTTTATATTGAATTTGATAATTAAAAGTTAAAGCCACTAAGCAAAGCGATAACTTGTCATAATTTTTGACGTACCTGTTGATTTTAGTAACAAAATTGTATACTGTTCCATTTCCTTCTTAAGAAGATAATTAAGAAAAATACATACATAATATACAAAGCACAATTTTAAAAAAGTAATAGTGTCGGATATTTTAAATTTTAAAACAAACATGAATTTTCAATTGAAACTCATATGTGGAATCTAATCCGCTAAAATCAAGTAAATATTAGAAATTAATTTATTTTTATATCACAGATTAAAAACTTAGGCAAATTACACAAAAGGAAGTAATAAAAAATGCTGAGTGATATGTTGGGTGTAACCAATCAAAAAAATGAATAAACAAACCAAGCATAAAAAAATTCTGGGCTTGTTGTCCCAGAAAACGAAAATTGGCAAAAAATGTTTTAATTTTTTGAAAAATAAATAATAAAAACCAATAATTTAGCAATTCAAGTATTTTAAAACTTTTTGATCTATTTTTGTTTAAGTGGTTTTTGGGTAAATTTTATAAGATAGCAAAAAAAACTTTAAATGAACAAGTAAAGCCCAAAAACTGCTTGAAAAAACAGATGAAATAAGTAGTACTTCAACTTTAAAGCTATATCCAGAATGTATAAGAGTAAAGCATGTTCGACTGTGTGTTAAACGATTGGTATTTATAGTTTTAACTAAGTCTTGTCTTGTAACCGGCGGCCGTTAAGATTATCTTTGAGTTTGCATATATGTTATTGATCTTTATATATGTATATATGTATGAATGAAAGCAGGACTACAAATACATGTTTTTACCGCTAAAAATATTAGACAATAGGTTATTAGGCCAAAAACAGTGTATTATACAGCTTTATCTACGTTTATCCATGGTTTTTGAACGTTTTCAAAAATTAAAGGGGGGCTCCGCCCCCCCCCTCCCCCAAAATTTCGGTAGGGGGGGCGGAGCCCCCCTCTTAATTTTTTTTTGTACTACAATCCGCCCCCCCCCCAAATGAAACTCTGGCTACGTCCCTGTCTATACGTTATTACCCAGAAGTATTTAAGCTGTATTTTTGACACTCCCTGTCCCTAAATTTGGGGGATCAGGTATATCCTTGCAAAATCTGGGAGGCTGTCTTTTCACCTGACCTATGAGGGTGGGCAAAGGTTTATAATACCTACTTAAAACTGTAGGTGACCTCTTGGGAAAATGTCTCTTTAAAAGCTATAGAGGGGATCGGAGGTTTTTATACTGCCCCTTCCCCAAGTTTTTACAAGGGGATCAAAAAGACCCTAGGTAAATTTGAAGTCTAAAGGTCTTTTCATACTTATGACAAAACGTCCTTTGGACAAAGTCCAAAGGACAAAAGTCCTTTGGACTTTGTCCAAAGGACAAAGTCCAAAGGGAAAAGTCCTTTGGACTTTGTCCTTTGGACAAAGTCCAAAGGACAAAGTCCAAAGAACAACGTATTCATACTTCTTGTCCTTTGGACTTTTCCCTTTGGATTTTGTCCTTTGGACTTTGTCCAAAGGACAAATTCTGAGTAGCGTTCATACTTCGTCCAAAGGACAAAGTCCAAAGGACGTTTTGGCTTGTCCAAAGGACGTTTTGGTTTGTCCTTTGGACTTTGTCCAAAGGACGTTTTGTCATAAGTATGAATAGACCTTAAGACCCCTTCCAAGAATTTAAGATGCGTTTTAGTCGGAGTAACCTCCCCGTCCTTCCTCCGCTGCGGGGATTGTGCTCTTCTATGCTTATTGCTCCTAAAAAGTGTGGCACGTAAGTCCCGAAATTCGATGTTTAGTATTTCCTTTGGATTGGGGGTTACCCGACCCCCTCATTCCTAAATTTCGGAAGGGGGATGTCCCAAAAAATTTTTTGGTGATACTCCAAACCAAATAATATACCTTTTTGTGTTTTCAGTACTGGGAGGGACCTGCCAAATTTCAGGGGGGTACTTGGGGTTCTCCTAAATTTTAGAAGGGTGTCGGCAGGGTTAGGTCTTTTTTTGGAGGGGAAGCATAGGTGGGCAGGGTGTGTATAATACCCTCTAAAAATCTCAAAATTGCCGACACCTCCCCCCCTTCAAATTTGTAGATAGCCCAGACACCGCCACTAAAATTTGGGAGGTAGTACTAAAAACTCAGTACTAAAAACTAAAAAAATCGAGTATTTGTGGTATACCTCCAAAAATTTTTTTGGGACAACACCCGCCCCAAATTTTAAGGGTCGGATATACCGCTGCCCTCCCCCCTCCAAAAAAATCTGACTGCCCACCTACAGGGGCGTAGCCAGGATTTCGGAAAGGGGGGTTGTACTCCATACAAATTTTTCAAAAGGGGGGGTTGTACGCCAAATTTTCAAAATACCGTAAAAAAGACATAAAAAAGGGTAAAAATTTTTGCGCTTCGCGCTAGGTGATTCTTTTTGTTGTTATTTGCATTGTTTTTTTAAGTTAAACTTGAAAAATTTCCGGTTTAAAAAGGTATAACATTAAAAATCGTGCGATAGCACGAAAAAATTTTCTAAAATTGTCTTTGAAATTCAATAAAAACATCACTTAAATGTTGTAAAAAGGTATATAAATGTCGAGCGCTGAGCGGAGCGAAGCGCGAGGAAATTTTTTAAAATTGTTCTCTTTGGACCCCCAAATTTTTACCTCCGCCAACCCAAAAGGGGGGGGGGGTTGCCACCCCTACAACCCCCCCCTGGCTACGCCCTTGCCCACCTATCACCGGGGCTCCTCCGTCTTCAAATCTTTAATAATGTCGTCTTAAACTGTCGAAAAAAGAATTTACTGGTTGATACTTGTGGCACCTAGACATTCAGCTTTAATAACTGTCTAATTTAGCATATTTTTGGGATTCTGTGCCAATTCCAGAAGTCTAATATCTTATAATCGCAGAGAAGCACAATTTTATCATCCATCTAGCAATGCTCTAAGTCATCAGCAGAACAGAAGTCATTTGGAGCAAAGCCATAAGTAAGAAAAAAGTATTATTTCTTTGTGACGTTTTGTTTTGAACCACTAAGGCATATAAGTTCACCCAAAAATGAAAGAAGATGATTTTGCGGGTTCATATAACTAACATTATTTAATTTCCACAAAGAATAACCGATATTAGTGGATTTAGTATTATTCCCTTCCCATAGATTAGCGACCTCTGACGGCTAGGGGGTAGTCCTTTACGGTAGGATGTTGACATTTTTAACAGTTAAGGAGAGGGAGGAAGCCATAGTTTAGGGTGTAAAAAACATGGTGGAATACGGGGGTCAGAAGGCTCTTGGTAAAATAATGCATGTGCATGAAAATATTGCTTTTGCAATCTGTTCCTTCAAGTGTTAATCTCTTAAATGGACTAATTAAGTTTAATAATAAATTTTAGCTTGATTTAATGGATTTGCTTAGGTTTAAGGAACAATTAAAACATTTGTTTTCATGTTTTGATATATGGTTGTTTATAGAGGGAGGGAGAGGGGGGGTTTAAAAACAGTGGTTAGGGGAGGGGGTGGCGTGACAAGGGTTTTAGGAGGGGGGTCAAAAATGGGTTTTTGTACTTCTCATGGGTCTTGCTTGAGGGTAGGGAGGAAACACACGGTAACCCCAGACGGTGGTCTATTTTCGTTCCTATAAAAACTTGAAACGAAGCTTCATTCTGGATCGACTGACTGGCCCATTTATTTACCCTAAAATCCATAGTTTATGGTTAACTACCCACATCCCGTGGTTTTTTTTCTGACTTAAGGTTAAAATTACCTTTTAATGTTTGTCCTCTTTTCACCAAACTTTGTTACCATCTGTCTCCGAATTCGCAGTTGTGGTTGTGGGACCCTCCCGTCCACGTTAGGAAAGCAAAAAACTAGGGAACTTTAGGACACTTAACCATAATTACTAATTTGAATAGTGATGCTGCGGATACTATAGAAGTCGATGAATCTTCTGAAGACGAGCAGTCCGAAAATCCATGGAATTACAATTTCAATTTTGAGTTCGACTTGGAAGAGCGCTACAGCTATCAGCTAGTCTCGTGGGATTTTTCACCAACAACCTTGCGAAAGGTAATTTATGCTATTTACAATAATGTAGGTTTTCAGTTATTCTATGAAATACAGTTTGATGTAATCCTATGGTTTAAAATTAAGATTAAAACACTGAGCTAGTTTTAAGAAATTAAACCTTAAGTTTGGCCCGGTCAAATTTTACTTATTGTACTATTTGAATTACTTTTCTTTTTTTTTTGAATCACAATTCAAGTTCAGGAACAAAGCCTTTCAGCCTTTTTTACTAAAATTATTGAACTCAAAAATGAGGTAAAAAAATGAAAAACGCTATTTTAAATTTTTTAGTTTAGCGTTGTTTCTATTGGATTGTTCTTTCCGCATAAATGGACGAAATGTTATTTATTGTTGTAAAAATCGCTTTTTATGAAGTTTTATTATACTGAAGATTATTTAAATAGAAATAAAAATATTAAAATTACGAAACCATCCCAGAAAAATTCGTATTTTATTTAAAACGCCTACCGTTTTTCCTAAACAAATTTTTATTGCCTAAGTTTATTCTGAAAAAAAAGGAATGGCTTCTTACGCCACGTTAATATATATTTTTTAGCTACTTTTGGTCCTTAAAAAATTATCCTCGTCTTTCTTCTTGCTCGTTTTGTTGTAGTGGATAAGGAAAAAAAGGTTAAAGCAATTTACTAGTCAGAAAACCCTGAGTATAGGGTAGTGCATTTAATTTCGGCACTTTTCTATATCTTTGGTAATCCTTGACGGAATACGACGTTTGATAGCTCAAATGAGAGCTAATTATATGTAGATGACTGTCGTGAGCTTTTTATTTGTTATGTTATGATATTTTTATGTGAAATTGTGTGATTTATAAAAAATAAAATTGTTAACTCGTTTTCAGAACATGGGCATTTCATGATTACGCAATAAATTGGTTTAAAAATTAAACTGTCCTGGTAAAATTTAGTCTATTTTCCGAATTTTTAGTCCCCGTTGTTCTACGTTGCGTCTGTGGTGAGCAATCGTTATAAAATAAAATACTGTAATTTCGGCATATATTGCTGTTGGTTAAAACGGGTTGAATTAAGTGGTCTGGTGTTAAATTGTAGTTGTAAATAGTTAAAAGACAACGTTGAACTGTGTAGGGGTCGCATTGCACTTAAATTCCATAAAGAAGGTTCTTTTAAAAAATGCCGAAATTAAATGCACTTTTTTCCCAAATTTTGCTTATTTTGATACCATTTGGCATTTTAGCTGTAACTTTTTGCCAGTTACACGTTGAACAACAGGTAGAAGCTTAAATTAAAGAAAACTGTCTGGAGATAATGATAAGTTTTTAAATTTTTGAAAATGTTGATTTTTTGACTTAGAAACAATCGATTGTTTGTAAAGTGTCCAAATTAAATACACACTTTTAATTTTGGCAATTTTCCTTTTTTTTAAAAAACTGATTTAATTAAGTAAAAAAACCTATTTTCGTACAGTAAAACTTTTGTAACGCAACGCAGTATCGTGAAAGGTTCAAAATGAGCTATCAAACATGAAAATCAGGCCATACAGTGAAAAGCTACATCGGAAGAACAAAAAAGTGCCGAAATTGAATGCACTACCCTAGTCGTTTTCCTTACTTTCTCTGTAAATTTTTGAAATTTAAAAAAACCTTAATCTTTTTAGTTTTTAGGGATATTCCATAAAGCGGTTCAGCAATGAGCAATCGTCTTTCTTCCTGCTCGTTTTGTTGTAGTGGATAAGGAAAAAAAGGTTAAAACAATTTACTAGTCGGAAAACCCTGAGTATAGGCGTTTTCCTCACTTTCTTTGTAAATTTTTGAAATTTAAAAGAACCTTAATCTGTTTAGTTTTTAGGGATATTCCATAAAGCTGTTCAGCAATGAGTATTTTATGGAAGAATTGGTGTTACAGTTTTTTCAGTGTCGTGGGGCATCTCACTCGGTAACCTGCGGTTACAAGTAAGAATTTTTATCAATTCCTTTTGTATATACACCATTTTTTTTTCTTCACGGGTAAAATCACTTATATTGTAAAGCTATTAGTATTGTTTGAAAAATAAATCTAAATAGCAGAATTAATACACAATCATGATTATACTGAATAAATTGCAAATTACAAAGTCTTCAGGAAATTGTAATTATATTGTGTTAAATTGAAAAGAACTTTAATCTTTTACACTTTACAAAGCCTGATCATAGGTGTTTTTGGTCGGGTCCGCTAGGGGGGTCCACCCCCGGGTGGAAGGCCAAAATTTTTTAGTGGGGGTCCAGGTGATCCGGACCCCCCTGGCTTTTTAGGGGGGGGTCGACCCCGGGTGCGAGATTTCAAATTTAGGGGGGGTCAGGGGGGTCCAATTTTTTAGCAAAATTTTTTTAACTCAATAATTGAAGTGTTTTTAGGTCTAATATTGAATTTTATGTATTAAAACAGCCTATTTAGGTCTAAAAAGTGTATTTAAACACTGTTTTTAACTAAAAAAACCGTGTTTTTGACAGTAAATAAAAAATTATACTTCCAAATTTGTCAGGGGGAGGGGGTCAGCCTCGCTAGGGGGGGTCAGGCCGGACCGCTCTCGAGCTTTGGGGGGGGCCTGAATTTTTTCTAGGGGGGGTCCAAAATTTTGGCTCTAGGGAGGGTGGACCCCTCTGTCCCCCCAAAACACCTATGAGCCTGATTACAAACTTTTGTAAAGTTTTGGAAAACTTTTAAAATTAATTTGGCCTACACTACACCTTGGCTTAAATTTTGTCGATTGCTATAGTACACAAATAATAGTTCTAATGAGATGATATCTAATATTGACGGTTAATGACTTAATCTTTTACCGTCCCACCGCTAGTTAATGTAGACTCAGAAACAAAACGTGGGGTAGGATAGGTCGTCAATAAGATTTTAAGTTTTTTAAGCGAAACAAAATTTCTCAAGCCAACAAAACTACAACATAACAGTTAGTGTAAAACTACGCTACAAAAAATTATCGTGCATTTAGTAATCAACTTTCTTTTAAATAAAAATGTTTTATAATGCTGTTTCTGTATTTATAAATAAATTTATTACTTCATGATAAAAAGTAGTTCGTTAGATGTCATAAACATACTATTTTAAGTGAAAACAAGATTATTATAATAGTTACCTAAGTAAAAAAATCTAAAATACATTTTTAGACCACCTGTTGAAGATGATTTAGCGTCCACCATTTATGCAACGCTGATAATTTCTTCGAAAAACGGAGCATCAATAGACGTGTGCGTTCACTGTAGTTTTAATGCCTTGTTACCGCCTTACAGAGACAAAGTATTGCCTGTATACCCACTTCAGGAAAATTCAGGATTTATCACATGTACCGGTTACACAATAACTTGTCTAAAAGCGGAAATAAGACAGCAGAAATTTGAACGACAAGGTAATTTCTAATGCCCAGTGATTTTTCCAGGGCTTACAAAACGGCGGCCGCTCCCCCCCCCCTTCCCTCAAATAAAAATGTTACTTAAGTATTTTGTATTAAGTTTATTTATAAAGGTTACCAAAGGGGTACCGCGGTTTTAAAAAAAAGTGTTTGTGACGGTAAATATAAATGATATAGCCTTAAGTTTATACCCAAAGTTTGGTTGCAAGAAATGAGTTGCATAGATTTGAGAATTTTGTATGGGTCCAGAGAGTGATAGAGTGTCAAAAAAATTTAAGTGAGGAAAGAAGGGCTTAGATTTTTTTGGGAAAAAAGAATAAATTTTGAGATTTATGCACCCCCGTATGCTTACTTTTGTTTGGAACGTTCTTTCTCACCTCAACCCTTAATTTTTAGGATTTAACTCCTTCTCAAGTGTACCGTTTTATTAAAGAACTTAAATTAGTATTTTCAAAAATATTTTATTTAAAAACGCGCTCTTCTTTTAAGCAATACAGTGTGATAATATTGTTATGTAGTATTTGGTTGCGCCGTTAATGCTGAATAACATCGGCCTTGTGTGTACACTGCTTTATGCGAAATATTTAAGGGGAAAAGGTTTCATCCGGAACAGCTTCACAAGACACATTTATGGAAATCAAAGTGGAGAAGTCCGACAATCTAAAAGATCAATCTGTCCAAATCGTAAAACAGTCTCTTGACATCGAACAAGAAATTCGAAACTTTGCTGACGTTTACTGTTCAGAGCAGGGACTTACCTATCAAGTACTTTTATTTTCGGTCAACCTTTGAATGGGTTGAGCGCCTTTCTTTTTCTTAATTTTTGATTATTTGTTTTTTATAAAGGTTTGGGGGATTTATAACCTAAAAAATATTGTAATGAAAGTGTTTATGTAACCTTAATTTTGCTGCACTAGCCTAACTTTTGGTTAGGGCTCTACTTTCTTTAATTAGTTTACTTTATCAGTTTTATGTTTTGTAGTTTATAAAAGACTATGATGTGGAAATTTGCCAAGTGGATGAAAAGTCCAAGACTGTAGGGGCCATTGTGTCCGTTCTTCTCCAGATGATGAGTGTTCGTCTAGGTTCAGACGAGCTTCATCTTGTTATTTGTGACGTCATTTGGAATTATGAAAAAAACGAAAGAGAAAGTAGACGTATCTGGCCCGGCTTAAAGGGGCACGGGGGGCTTAGACTGTCCAGGTATTGTTTGATCAACTTTTGTAACTTTGTTTTTGCAGAAATTTGTTTTAAAATTAAAAACTAGTATAGCTCAGCCATAGCAAAACTCAGCCTCAGCTATAGTAAGCACCATAGGTGGACGGGGGGTTGGGGGTTATACGTATACCCCCCCCCCCCCCCAAAAAAAAATCCCGATTATAGCCGACACCCCTCCTAAAATTTCGGGGTTCCCCGAACACCCCCTAAAATTTGGGGGATTCCAGTAGTACTAAAAACGCTAAAAATGGGGTATTTGAGGTATACCCCAAAAAAATTTTGAACACCCCCCTAAAGAGGCTGCCCACCTATATTGATTACTATTATTCATATTGCGTTGAATGTTATCGTTATCGACTATGAAGTCTTCAACCATGGGGCTAAAATTTTTTCGTCCGTCCTGGCTTGTCGTAGCGACTGACTTTGTATAATCTGTATATCTATAATCTGTATAATGAGCATAGAGGAAGCTAGAGGAAGCACGGTCGGGGAAGCTAGAGGGGGGTGGTTACCCGGGGTAAATCGAATTTTGAATTCTAGGAGGGGGGTCCGGACCCCCCCCCCTTTCTTTTTCGGGGGGGGGGGTTGACCAGGGGTGCGAAATTTTAAAATCTAGAGGGGGGTCAGGTGGGGTCCGGTGTCCAAAGCAAAACAGTTTTAAACCATAATAACTTTAATAATTGTTCTTTGTATGGGAGAATACTACATTTTATTGAATAAAAAGCCATATTCATGTATAAAAAGGGTGTAAAAGCATGAATATGCGATGAAAATTCACGTTTTTGGAAGAAAATTTAGTATAAAAAAGGTACCTAAAATTTTCCCGAGGGGGGGGGGGTCAGATTTCAAAATCAGGAGGGGGGTCAGGGGTAAAAAATTCGGAAATTTGGGGGGAGGGGGGGCCTAGATTTTCGTCTAGGGCGTGATCCCAAAATTTGGAGGCTAGGGGGGTTGGACCCCACCCTGCCCCCCCCCCTTTTCTCACCTATGGGAATGAGTGACATCCTCATGTAGTGCAACAACAATCCGCTGCCGCTGGCTTTTGAGTGGAGTTCATCAGAGATGAAAAAATTAAAATCAAAAGAGGGGTTAGGATTAGGACTTAGCGGGTCCGATAAAAAAGCAAAACACTTAAAACCATTAATTGCTCTTTTTTATAAAATAAGGATAATACTACATTTTATGAAAATAAAATGTTCAATTTTTGTGTCTATAAAAATCGTGTAATAATACGAATTTGTTTTTAAAATTCATGTATTTAGTTTAAAGTTTCTTTAGAGGAGGTGGGGCCAAAATTTAAAAATCAAGGAGAAGGGGAAAGGTCAGGGTTAAAAAATCCTGTAATCGATTTTTTGGTTAATGATAACTAAATTCATTTTAAATCTCACAAAATATTGAATACAGACCGAATGTGGTATAGTTATTGCGTTTGTTGTTGTTTTTTTTTAAGAAAATCTAGTGATTGGTATCCTTTTTTAAAAGAAGGAGAATCGGTAATTGCAAAATACAACAGACGAAAGAATCACGTTCTGACGAATGAAAGTGTTTTTACAGGTAATAAATACATACTAAAAATAGTAATTTGTTTTTATGTAAAATACATTTTACGCTAATATTTTTATAATTAGCTACTTTAGTTTAAGGTCGGAAATATAAAAAATGAGCTGCGAAGGGCATACCCCTGAGGTAACTTTCGAGAAGTGCCTGAAAAGTGATATAACATTGAGATAACGTTCAAAAAAATAAGGAGGGAGGGTATTAAAATGCTTTAAAAATGCAAATATAAGGTAAAAAATTAATTTCATAGTGATATAAAACGTAAGTAAAACGTTTTTTATAACATTTATTGTGATAATTATTTTAACAAAAAAATGAAACTTTCGAATTTTTTTAGATAAATGAGTAGAGAAAGGGAGGCTGAGGTAGAAAATGAAAAGAAAAATGGGCCCAAAATCGGACTTTGGGGGGGTCTTTAAATGAGTATATTCCTATCTTTAGAGCACTTATGTATTACGCCAAGCCTACGTACAAATTAGAAGTTATATCCAAGCCTAAGTACATAACTAACTCAAATTCGACCAGGCCTTTATTTCGGCCACCGGCTGTTATTTTTGCCATGCGTAAAATTCTAAAATGAACTGCCCACGGCTGGATTGATTGTCATGTCATTTATGTAGTTATATGCAGGTCATTTCATAACTATATGCGTATAGCAAAAATACCAGCCGGTGGCCGAATTTTAAGTCAGTTTGTAATACTATAAAAGATATAAAATAGAAAACTAAAAAGTGGGTAAGGGAAAAACCTATGTTGACTAATTATTTTTAGGGTATTATAATTGTTTAAGTAATAATAATCGTTTAGGTAAAAGCTTACCAAAACTCATTTCGCCTGACAATACTATACTACTCTTATTGTGATTAACATTACAATGCTGTTGGTATTGGATATATTGTGGTAGACCGAAAAAATTTTCGATTTTTTTTTTGGTTTTAATTAAATAATTTATGGATTGAAAATCAAATGTGCAACTGCATGGCTCATTACAATTTTTAGTGCAACGTTAAAATTTTCATGATTTTTGCACAATTAATACACCATTAGATTACTAGCACGACACATACCTTATTTTCTCACAATAAACATTAAATATTTCCGGTAGTAAGTAGACAGAAAATTATACGGAAAATACGGAGTGCTTTGTAAAATATGCTACCCATTTTAACAACTAAAAAAACCATAGGTAAGAAAGGGGAACAGGGTAGGCAGGGGCGTAGCCAGAATTTCGGAAAGAGAGGGGGTTGCAGTTCTATAAATTTTTCAAAAGGGGTGTTTGTAGGGGATTC
Organism: Microlaimidae sp. YZB2_3; assembly: GCA_030248175.1. Classification (NCBI taxonomy): domain Eukaryota; kingdom Metazoa; phylum Nematoda; class Chromadorea; order Desmodorida; family Microlaimidae; species Microlaimidae sp. YZB2_3. Next base: position 10,894 of record JASAMX010010452.1, on the reverse strand, counting down.
TGCTCCAAATTTTCAAAATAGCGTTAAAAAGACATTAAAAAGGGTAAAAATGTTTGCGCTTCGCGCTAAGTGATTCTTTTTGCTGTTATTTGCATTGTTTTTTTAAGTTAAACTTGAAAAATTTTAGGTTTAAGGTAGAACTTCACAGTTTTTTTGACGACAGATCTTTTTGAATTACATCTTACTATACGTAGTTTGACCTGCTGATTATTTTTGACATTCATTTTTCTGTAAAAAAATGTTATTGTCCACAATCATCAAATAACATCAATAAAATACATGTCAAAAATACAAAACATTAATAAAGATAAAATACATGTCAAAAATACAAAACATTAATAAAGTTTATTACCAAAAATATTCTATTTTTTCATTTTCTATTTAGCGTATCTTATAATAAAAAATTTTTTTAAATTAAAAAGCTAAAAAATAAAAAAAAAATTTTTTCGGCGTTAAAAATATGGTTGAGCGACTACTCGAACCTACGGATCCGAGGATCCGAGCGCGACGTACTAACCACTCGGCTACTGGGTCCTTGGGGATTTCCAATTAAAAGGAGCTTTTAAAGCAATAGTTCAAAATGTAGTTTCTCGGCGTCAATTAAAAGAAAATTAAACGAAAATTAAAAAAAAAATTGATTCGTTATTTTTAAACGAAAGTTTGGAAATAGGGTAGTGCATTTAATTTCGGCACTTTTTCGTTTTTCCAATGTAACTTTTCACTTTATAGCCCGATTTTCATGTCTGATAGCTCATTTTGAAGCTTTCACAATACTGCGTTGCGTCATAAAAGTTGCACTGTACGAAAGTTGTTTTTTTACTTAATTAAATGAGTTTTTAAAAAAAAACAACGGAAAATTGCTGAAATTAAATGTATGCATTTAATTTCGGCACTTTACAAACAATCAATTGTTTCCCAGTCAAAAAATCATCATTTTCAAAAATTTAAAAGCCAGTCATTATCTCCAGACAGTTTTCTTTAATTTAAGCTTCTATTTGTTGTTCAACGTGTAACTGGCAAAAACTTACAGCTAAAATGCCAAATGGAATCAAAATGAGCAAAATTTGGGAAAAAAGTGCATTTAATTTCGGCACTTTTTAAAAGGACCCCCTTAATCAAGTTTGAGTGTAGTGCTATGACCCCTACACATTTCAACGTTGTCTTTTAACTATTTACAACTACAATTTAACATCCGACCACTTAATTCAATCCGTTTTTACCTACAGCAATATGTGTGCCGAAATTATACGATTTTATTTTATAACGATTGCTCAACACAGACGCAACGTAGAACCACGGGGACTAAAAATTCGGAAAATAGACTAAATTTTACCAGGACAGTTTAATTTTTAAACCAATTTATTGTGTAATTATGAAATGCCCCTGTTCTAAAAACGAGTAACAATTTTATTTTTTATAAATCACACGATTTCACATGAAAATATCACAACATAACAAATAAAAAGCTCACGACTGTCATCTACATATAATTAGCTCTTATTTGAGCTATCAAACGTCGTATTCCGTACAGGATTACCAAAGATATAGTCTGAAATCAAAAATGCCCAATTGGGAAAAGTGCCGAAATTAAATGCACTACCCTAGTTAGATATAGGCTTTTACCATTTTTTTTTTATTATAAACGATTAAAAAAGGACTTCAGGGTTTTTTTACTATATATTTTTGTAAAAAAAGTCTTTTTTGCAATTTAAAAAAAAAATCCTGGGATCATTTTGAACCCAAACCACCTCTAAAAGTTGCCCCCTACATTACCCTAATTTATTATAAAATTTCGCCCAAAAATAACGAATCAATTTTTTAAAAGGCCTTTTTGTGGTTTTGAGATGTAGAATCCATGGACATCTGTTGCGAACTGGACAAATTTTTCGGTGATGTTTTTATAACCACTGGATAGCACAGATTCTTAACTTTTTATGGCACCCCACTTTTTATGGGCCAAAAATTAATGTTTATAATGATATGCGACTTGTAGTCCAAGTGGTCAAAACTGTGAAGTTCCACCTTAAAAAGGTATAACATTAAAAATTGCTTTTAAAGATTTTAAAAAAATGTCTTTGAAATTCATTAGAAACATAACATAAAAGTTGTAAAAAGGTATGTAAATGTCGAGCGCTGGGCAGAGCGAAGCACAAGAAAATTTTTTAAAATGTTCTCAGGTTAGGCTTAGGACCCCCAAGTTTTTACCTCCAGCAGTCCAAAGGAGCGGGGTTTCAACCCCCATAACCCTTGAGAGTAGGGTCACTTACCCCCATTTTCAAAATTTTAGCCCCCTCCTCTCGCTTAGACAAAACTCCAGAGGTCCCCCTCCTCTTAAATTTTTTACCCCTGAACCTCCTCTACTCCACTCACCGGACGCGGACTCCCCTTTATCCCGTCTAAATTTCAAAATTTTTCATCCTGGGGCGACCCCTCCTCTCCAAAGCTAGGGGAGTCCAAATTCTTGTAGGACCCCCACCTCGATTTAAAAAAAAAGATTTACCTTGGGCAAGAATATATAACAAGATAATGTCCGACTGTACACTAAATTTTTGACCAAAATTTTGCGGGAAAAGTCGCACTTTTAAATTCATGTGCGACTTTTCTCGCAAAAATCCGCCATTTTCTGCTAGTTTTTCCGCGCTGTGATTTTTAACCGTGTTAGTTTTCTCGCAGTGGGGATTGCGACTTCTTTTGCATTCTATACTGCTTTATTCGCATTGCGAATCTAGCTGCGCAACAAAAAACACATACGCTGGTAGTCATTATTTTCAAAGCAGTAAAACACTTTGAAACTTGTTTTATTTAATTTTAAATCAATGGAAAGTTACTTTATTTCATTAAAACTAAAGTTTTATCATCTTAAGGTTAAAAAAAACGACTTTTACTCATTTAAACACAAAATTTTGCTCCGCTTTGTTTTTATTTTTTTGTTGTGCAGGCAGACTCGCAGTGCTAAAATAATCGCAGTGCGAATAAAGCAGTATAGAGTGAAAAAGAAGTCGCAGTCCCCACTGCGAGAAAACTAACCGTGTTAAAAATCGGAGCGCGGGAAAACTAGCAGAAAATGGCGGATTTTTTGGGAGAAAAATCGCACACGAATTTGAAAGTGCGACTTTTCTCGCAAAGTTACGGTCAAAAATTTAGTGTACAGTCAGACATTCTCTTGTCTTTGTGTTATATATTCTTGCCTTGGGTAACCACCCCCTAGCTTCCAGGGCGTGCTCACCTATGAAAGAACCGACCGACCTTTAATGGGCTCCGCATCGGCGCAAAATTAAAAGCTACACTGTATTAACCTTAATTAATCGAACTATTGATTTTTAACCAAATCGAACTGATTTTAGTCTGTATATGTATATGACATAACGAGATGAGTAAACCGCCGTCAGATCTTCCGTCAGTTCACTGTAGCATGTATTGTATTTTTTATATTATCAAAACATTCCAGTGCAAGATGTACTATTATTATTTATATTATTATTGTTTATAAACGAGTTCTAATGTAACTTGTAATGATTACGGTAATAAAATTTATTTTCTTTGCTCATAGTTTAAAAAACAAGTTTATATGATAAAGGGGGGCTATTCTTATTTATTTCCGCCCCTGAAAATGCAGTTTTTAAAACAACTATCAAAAGTTAGCTAGGTTGTTCGGTTTGCTAGTAACGTTTTTTATCGTAGTAGTATAGAAACTGGTGAGATTAGTTACACCGCTCATCTTTCCATTTAACATGTATATATCCAGCATCCAGCGCGGTAATTACTACAAACCGCAGATCACCTTTTAATTACAATAAATCTCGAGCTGGGTGCCGGATATACTTACATGATAGGCGGTTTACCTCCGACGCGTCAATATCTGTAGCGGATATTTTTCAAGTCTGTATTATATGCAGAATCTTTTGCATTTTTTATTATTACTTGTAAAAACTTCTTGGTTTGCAGTGTCGTCACTTGAGAATACAAACGATATTAAATATAATAATTTATTGTTAAACTGTACAAATAAAACAATAGGATATAACATTAATGTCAATAAATAAAAGGTAATAAAGTTTAACCTTCTAAAAATCTTTTAAATTGGCACAAAAACACGTAGTGAAAAATTATGGCAACCACGATTATACTAAGAATTTCGTTACTAAAAATTATAATTTAAAAAAAAAACTATAAACTGGATAAGCTATTATAAAGCATAACATAGCATGCGAATTGGGATATTCAGTCTGTGCGTAGATTTAAAGCTAAAAAATTAACTTTAATGCACGAATTTTAATTTTTTATTAAATAACAATAACAGGCAACTCGTACAATTTGTACAAGCATTACAAATTTGGATGCGGAAATTATTATCTAAACTTGAGCTCGTTTAAGTCTACATTTTGTTTGCAAATTATTTATTTCTTGCAGCTTATTAAAAAATTTTAGCACTTTGTTGCAGGTTCTGCAATTAATGAATCGAATAAAATCTAATGACTTTGTTTTAATTGGTTTTCAAAAAGCTGTTTATGACAACCCAAAACACAACTTTTCAATGATAAGCAGCCCCGGACTTACATAAAACCTCAAAAATATGAGCTAAATAATATTTTGATATTAAGCCTTAGTGCGGAAGTACCGAAAAATAACACATTGGACCTTGTAGTCTCTTAATAAATTTTTTATACAAAAAAGTGTACAATGATTGTGTAACTTTGAGAGTATTCTACACTGGAAAGGTCAATTCATGGTATATTATAAAGTATACGTTAAAAATTACACACGTGATAATTGTTAAAATTATTATCTGTAATTTTTTTTCAAAGCACAAAATATCGAAAAACGAGTAGTATTCAAAAAGTTTGCATTAATAATCAACTACAATTATTGTTACACATAAAAAATTTACAACTAAAAAAATAATGGACTGCATTTTTCTTGATGAAAATTTCGTATTTGTCGGGTATAGGCAACAATAATGTTAATACGCACGAATAATAGTAAAATATATAACACAGACAATAACACTGTAATATAAGGATTTGATTCTTCATAACCTTGTTCTAATTTAACTAATCGAAGAATGTTAAAAGTAAAATTATTAAAACAAAATCGTGGTCAAAATCAAATTAATTTACAAAAACACTAACATAAGATTTTTTATTATTTGTAACCGGTAAATTCACCAAAATAGTTTACAAAACGAGAATATAGTTAGCATTAATTAAGTCTGAAATGCTTTTAAACGCGAACACAACAATGTAGAGTATCAAAACACGGGATTTTTAAACGTAAGTGCAGTCACATAGACACATGTAAAATTGTCACATTTGTTTTAGTATTATTTTAATGCCAATCCCCCCAAACAAAACTCCACTCAATCCTGAGACTCCACTCAATCTTAATCCTGAGACTCGAAACGAAAACAAAAAAATACAGCAGGTAAGCGTTTTTCAAGCGTAAACATGAAAACTAATTTTAAAAGAATCCGTTAAGAAATTTTTTTATTAAAAAAACAAATGATGAAAAACATTTTGCAATAATGGTTGGCTCTTGAAAACATAACTTGTGCAATAAGGTCATGCATTTAATTTCGGCACTTTTTCAAGTTTTGATTACATATCATAACTTGATCCCAAGTTTGAATTGAGAAGTGATTGATAGCTCATTAGAAACTAGATGAATGGGCAAAAAAAGGACAGTCATAACATCATCTATCAATTTTTTCGTTGGCTGTAGTAGCTTCTTGAAGGAAAATGGGCAAAAGGTGCCTTTAATTTCAGCACTTTCGAAAATGCGTTTAATTTCGGCACTTTAATTTAGTTTTCAATTTTACCCTCAGATAAAAACAAATTGGAGTAAAAATAACCAATATGGCAGTAAATGTAGTGTAGCAGTCAACTTTCAAATAAGCCATTAAACATTAATATTGACCTAAAAACAAGAAAGTTATAGCCTGAAGAAAAAAAGTGTCGAAATTAAAGCACCAAACAAATTTTCTAATGTGGCCATTTTCGATATCGTCCCTTATAAAACGAAATTTACGTAGATGTTGAATGTTATGCATATTAGTGTGTACAGAATAAGAAAATACACAACTTTGTAATATAAAACTTTTTGATCAAACAAAGCTGAAAAAAGTTATGGCCAAAAAACGGTTTTAAAAACGTCCAAAAAGTGCCAAAATTACATGCATTACCCTGCTAATACTGATGAAAATTAAACAAAAAGTTAAAGACTTTTAAGCTTAAGTAAAGGACGTAACTATTTTCAGTTAAGAAGAAATACACATAAACGCGCAAGCCAATAAAAATAAAAGATAAGTCGTTAGCAGTGGCGTGCCCAGGATTTCATTTCGGGGGGGGCGGTCTGGGGGGGTACATACTAACCCTGAGGGGGGTCTGGGGGGCGGCAGCCCCCCAGAAATGGGGGGTCTGGGGGGCGAGAGCCCCCCAGCGGGGTCAAGGGGCAAAGCCCCTTGTCAGGGGGTCCGGGGGGCAGAATGCCCCCCGGGGGGAGAAAATTTTTAATTTAAGGCGCTAAAATACACTAGAAATTTTAATTCCAGATGATAATTAAAACAAAATTTAAGTTTTTTTATTCCTATCCATTTAAAACATGTGTTTAAAACGTTAATAAAAGGTTAATAATGTTTATAGTAGTTTTATTTAACATGTATGCCTTAAATATTGAGCGGCAAAATCGATGGAAATGGAAAAACTGAGATAAATTGTCAATTTAAACTACCCGCGAAGCGGGGAAAATTTGGTTTTTTGACTATTAATATGCTTTTGGAAGGCATCAGGAAAGTTTCTGTATTAATATTTAAGAAAAAAAAATTTTCTCTCCCAAAATTCAAAAAAACGTAAGGGTCCCCCCTTACAAAAAAATCCGGCTTCGCCGGATTTCGGGGGGGGGGGGAAGCGCCCCCCCCCCCCCCCCCCCCCCTGGGCACGCCACTGGTCGTTAGTGCTTCCCCTGCACGCACGCAATATATTGAAATTGGTTACTTGACCACCCCCACAATTTTACGCTTTACTGATTTTTGGGTTTTTGTGGGTGGAGTTTTGTAACGGGGGATGGATCAATAGTTAAATAATTGTGCCATCTATTCTTTGCTACAAACATCATGTTTTTTTTAAATCCGACAGTTATGATGTCGTATAAAAATATAACCAATATATTTATATGAATGTACGAGACGAGCCGTCGGTGTTCAAAACTTTATATTTCTTTATAAACTGCTGTCTTTTATAAGTTTGAACATGAAACAAAGCAGAGGAAATTTCAACCGGTATAAAATTGACCCTGCATAAAACTTCATGGTTTTATAATTCTTTTTTTCATAGGAACACCAGCAGCACCAAAACGCCACACACAATCTATATCTGATTTATATCTGAATGACTCCATCAAATTTTATGGGGGCATTCATACACACATTTTTGCTTCAAATTCATTAATTGTACTGTAAACCACATGGCTTGGTTTAACTATTTTTAATTTGTTAAAAAGAGCCAAGTCGTTAAATTACAGTGTATTTGGTTGGTATAACATTGCGCGTGGCGCAAAAATAAAACAGTATAAAGCAGAAAAACAAGAATAAAAAAGCAAGAAAAACACCGCTGATGCAAGAAATTTTTCACTCAATTTAAAATTATTACGGAACCAAAAGATTTTTCGCCTATTTCGCAATCATTTTTGAGTCAAAGCGTGTATTTAAATATGGCTGATTCTCCATTATTCCAAAATTATCTTGTGTCATACGTTATAATAACTAATTATTTCAAAACAAACATTAGGTTATCACAGTGTAAAATTAGAAATTTATTTCGCTTAGCGGCCATGGAAAACATAATAAAAATAGAATAAAAATATATCCAGACAAATCATAAACACAGCTTTAAAAAATAAATTCCATTTCATCATAAAAACAAACAAAAATTTTTACCGCTTAACAAAAAGGTTGGAAACGGGTTAATTTAGAACTTTTTAAAAACACAAAAAATAACTAATTAATTTTTGGATTTCATATTAGAAATTTTGTTTGGTAAATATAATTATAATATGTCAATTAAAATTTCGGCTAAAATGTGCTTATGAACCAAGTTGAAGGCTGTACTATCTAAAAAAAACAAAAGGAGTTTTTCGTATAGCTTAGACTTTGGAAATTTGAACTGGTTTATTTTTGTTTTTTTGTATACCTTTTCAACAACTATAAGAGCGGGATGGGCTATATGGACGAGTGAAGTGCTTTAGGGCGTTAAATTTTAATACCTCAATTTAAGAAATTGTTCAACTATCTTCATATATGCTTAGTTACTGTTAGCTTTGTTCTAAAACTCGAGTACCCCGTACAGAGTATGTTGGTTGGTGTTAATTTAGGGTAGGAGCTGCCAATAGATAAAAATAAAATTAAACGAATTGGTTAATATTTTAATTCTGTAAAAATACTCACTTATAGCTTCATGGAAACCAAAATTTTTAAATATTAAATGATAAATTTATATACTGGGGATAAAAAAACCTATGTTAAACTTATATTTTAAATTTTTAGCAAACATTTTTTTAACTGAAATCAACCCTTTAATAGCGTCTTTTTGTTTGAATGCTCTTCATTAATATGTACAAGAAATCACTTAACGCTGCATAAAACTATTTGTTGATAAGTATAATGATCGGTTGATTAAAACGGTGAATATTACTTTTTGGATGGAAAGAGCTGTTTAACAGTTTGCGACACGGAGCTTTTCCTTCTGGAGTTGGTTGAGTCTGACAACAGATCCTCTTCCGTCAGTGAAAATTCTATCGGGGTGGCCACGCCCTCCTCCTCTATAGTCGCCGCGTTACATCCCTCCGTCCTCAACACGTCCATTGGGTGGCTGGAAAGGCGTACAGCCGCAGCATCTACTTCCGTCCTGCTCACCACGACCAAGTCTGACATTACCGGTGAGTCCCCCTGTGGATGGCTCCCTACCGTCCACTGGGGTGCCGGGGAGAAGGGGCGGTCGGGGTTGAAGTTAGGGTGCATGGCTTCCTCCGCCTCTTCATCTCGACTCCGGAGAGGGAAGGAGCGGCGGGCGCTGGGTGGGAGCTCGGCGGTCCCTTCGCAGACCAGTTCGTTTAAATATTCCACGATCTCCTCTTGACTAACAATGGATGATGAATTTGAGTTCGCGACGGGCGATGTTTGGCTGAGAAATAAGCTCCGCCCATTATTATACCGGCTGCCAATCGGAGACAGCCCCGCTGCTCGTCTGAAGCCGCTTTCCCTGTCTCGGCGGGAGCGGACTCCCGCTGTCTTTGAAGAAGAACCGAAAGCTGAAAAAGAATATTTATTAATAATTTTAACAGTATAGGTACCTTGCACTGAAACGCAGTTTATACATGAAGTATGCAGTATACATAAGCGTCACCCTAATGGATAATTACCGTATCTCCAACTTATCTTTTGTAGTATGCAGATCAACCGATCGAAATTTTGCGCGCTTTCTATCGGTTGATCTGCATGCTACAAAAAAATAAGTAGGAGTACGGTAATTATCCATTATGGTGACATTTATGTATATTGCATACTTCATGGATAAACTGCGTTTCAGTGCAAGGTGCCTATATAAATTAAATTATATTATGTTTATTTTGATATGGTTAGTATTTTTGATTTCACGTCTGGAAATACATTATTCCACACTGCTATGGAGAAATTTTTAGTCTACCAACTTTCTTAAAATTCAAAATTTCACTTAAAGGTGCGATGCAGAGTCAACCTTTTTGTCTTCGATTCTGATAATTTTTTGTGAAAACCTTACCCCTGCCCCCAATAGCCCACAAAATTTTTTTAGAGAACGTGGTTTAAAATTCAGAACCTTCTTCTTCTTATTATTATTCCAACGCTCAATCCTTAAAAGCTATATTCCTCATTCGTTACTGATTTATCAAAAATAAACATAGACTCATTGGAAAGAAGAAAGAATTACGCAACTTTCTTAGGAAGCACTTTTTTTGCATTTAGGTCCTTGTTATCGATTTATTGATCAAAATAAATGGAAAAAATAGACAAATAAAAACTCCAAAAAAATTCCAAAAATTCCAGAAAATAATTGCAATCATCGCTGGCGCGGGAGTGCCCACTGCCATTTAGAACCATGGCACTGCGACAATTATAACTAGAGCACTTGGTAAATTTTGTAATTCATGATTATAATATTTTTCTTCTTATTATTATTCATACTTCAAAAATATAATTCCAATTATCGGTGGTGCGAGGGTTCCACACTGCAATTTAGCCAACGGCACCGCGCCAACTATACTTAGAGAACGTGGGTAAATTTAGTAATTTATGTTCATCATCATACATGGGCACGGGGGGTTGAGGGGTTACCCCCTTCTCCCAAATTCTGAGAAGAGGGGTTTAATCCTCCCCACTCAAGTGGGGGGGGGAGAAAAGGTTAACCCCCCAATTTTGGAAAAATGAAAAAAATCTCTAAAAATAGACTTCTAACTGCCTCCAAACTTAAGTTTTGAGGTCAAAATGAATGTTTTAAGCAATAAAAAGCTTAAAAATGCAATAAAAAGGACTTTTTGACTTAAAATTAGCGTGTTTTTTTTTTCTATTTTCCTTCAAAATCGAAAAACTATATGGGTAAAATGCACTCCAGAAAAAAAAACGATATGGGTATTTTGCGTTTCTCGGATTTTAACCCTCCCCCCTAATTTGGAGTGGATTTTAACCCTCCCCCCTAATTTGGAGTTTAACCCCCCTACTCCGGACCAACTTGCCCATGTATGTTCATCATCTTATTATTATTATTATTATTTTAAAAATTATAAATGCAATCATTGGCGCACGCCATCGCGCCAATTCTATTTAGAAAACGTAGGTAAACTTTGTCTGGAGCGCCACTGCACCGCGCTA
>JASAMX010010451.1:0-26495 GCA_030248175.1 Microlaimidae sp. YZB2_3 | reverse complement strand
AACACTTTAATAAATAGTTATAAACTCCATATTTACAATAATTCAAACAAAAACTCCTATCTAAGTAAAAACAAGTAATATTTGCTCAATATTGCAAATGGATTACTACAGAACCATGTAAAATGAAAACTCTCCAAATACATCTAAAAATAGTTGTAGTTATTTTTAGCGGACCAGTGTGATATGCTCTCGCAAAAATGTGAATGCCTAGATGATGGTTGCCGTTGCGAAACTGGATATAAATCAGTAAATCACACCTGCATTATTTGTAAGTTAATTAATCTCTTTCAAAAGTTAACAAATTTAAGTTTCAGTTTTTCAAATTCCTGAAATAACAAAAATAGAAAAATAATCGGTATTTAAATTAAAACACTATGGAAATAGAAAAAAGCAAGGATATACAATTGGTTACGGTCATGTATATGGTAAAATATTGTATCTATTTTATTTTGAAATATCAAATATGTAATTTTTCTAAATGTTAATTTTAGCGAATTGTAATGCAGGAACTAAAAACTGCAACTGTCAAACTCCAAATGGCTGTGTTTGCAACCCAGGGTTTAATGCTTTAAACGGAATATGTTTTGGTAAATCTTATAAAATTTATCCTTTAAAACCTAGCTAGGATATCCTTGATATCCTAGCTCACAATCAAAGTTTATGAAGTTTATTTTACAATTATGATTATCTAACCATGTCAATATAACGAAAACAACCTGTTACTGGTATAGTCAGACTGAATAATATTGGGTGACCATTTGATTTAAAAAGAAATATGCTATTGGGTGATATTTTATCTGGCTGATTTTTTTGTTTTTTTTTTTGTGTCCAGACTGCAGTAGACTCAATTATGTTTCTGTTGCACATACCTTACCAACTTAAATGCTTGTTTTGTTATTTGTAAAAAAATTAAATCATATTGTTTGTGTTAAGTTTAAGTCAGTTCAGTTTTTTGCACCTGTAAAGTTTTTTTGTTTTGTATTCAGTGGAAGAATGCAGGCATGGTACACAGTTTTGCATTTGCGCAAATTATGCTTGTTCCTGTCACATTAATTACAAACCAATTGAAAAGTTATGCAAAAGTAAGTAAATAGTAAGCAATTAAACTATTTATTATAATGAACACACTAGTAATAGACCAAAAAATGTGTGTGTGTGTGTGTGTGTGTGTGTGTGTGTGTGTGTGTGTGTGTGTGTGTGTGTGTGTGTGTGTGTGTGTGTGTGTGTCTGTGTGTGTCTGTGTGTGTGTGTGTGTGTTCATGCGTGTGTGGGTGCGTGGGTGCGTGGGTGCGTGGGTGCGTGCGTGTGTGCGTGTGTGCGTGCGTGCGTGCCTGTGTGCGTGCGTGCGTGCATGCGTAGGTGCGTGCGTGCGTGTGTGTGTACATGTGTGCGTGCATGCGTGCGTGCGTGTTTTCCTATTTTCATCCTAAGACAGGAACATACAAAAGCAAGTATACATCGCACTGTAGTTTTATGACCCAATAAACATGTGTGTGTACGTGTGTATGAGTGTATGTTAACATGTGTGTTTAAGTGTATGAGTGTATGTGTGTATGTGGTTGTGGGTGTGCGTGTGTGTATACATGTGCGTGGGCGTGTGTATGTGCGTGTGCATGTGCGTTTAGGTGTAAATTATTACCCTCTGGGATTTTTTCTTCTGCGAGTCCACAGAAGTGATATTGCGCCAGTGCTACTTAGTGTTAAACTCCGCTTTTCTCTTTCGGTCGGCGTGAAGTTTAGCACTGAGCACCGGTGGCATTGAATCCCTTCTACGGATTCGCAGCGCTTTTTAGACAAAAAAATTCCAAAGGGTTAAGTTTTGTAAAAATACATTTTTTGGTTCATATACGTTTTCTACAAGTAAAAGCATTTATTTATTTTTTTATAATTATATAAAAATTTTTATTCAAGAAAACCTCTGCTCAAGTCAGTCTTCATTTTGCACCTGCACAAATGAAGGGTGCGACTGTGAGGAAGGATATATAGCTTCTGGTGGAATTTGTATTGGTAATTAAATTATTTGTATATATAATTATATAAATATAAATAATTATAATTATTGGAATTTGTATTGCGTTACATTTTTTTATATGCGCAATGTAACTCATTATTTTATACATATTTTCATTAATCCATAAAAACGTATAGTAGGAGCAGAAAATATTGTCGAATATTAAATCAGAAAGGATTATGGAATATAATGTATATTATATACCAACAATTTCGGTTATTTTTTTGGTGAGTTTTTTGGTACAAATCAAGTTTATATATAGAAAACATATTTAAAACATTTTTGAATTCCAGTGTTTCTTTTTGAAGTTTACGATTTTGCAAACCTGAAAAATTTTTTTTTTATAAAAATTTAAAATCGAGTTTAATGTAATGACTTTAAATCCAACTGTAATGCATTTTAAAGTGAACAAAAAAAAAGTTTAATTAATGTTTATTTTTTGAACAAGTCATGATACGCTAACTGCGCAACCAATTACTATAAAAATTAAATCCAGTTAATTATAATCATTATCACAATAATGCGTATTTTTGTCGGGACTCAAAATCCGTAACTTTAGTATGCAAAACAAATGTTCTGCCACTGTGCCTCAACCCTGACGATTTCTGTTCGTCAAAGTCATATTTTATTGTTACTTAATTGATTATTTTTTGTGAAAGCCTTACCCCTGCCCCCAGTAGCCCACCAAAAATTGTTCATCAAAATATCTCCATTGGTTCAGGAGATATGATATGACCCTCCAAATTTGTGTTTTTTGACAATTCTCTACTTGAATTATTACTCAATGGGTATAAAAATTTAAGGTCAAACTATGCACTCAAATAAAGCGGCTACCTTTTACTTTAAATTCATTCCTTAATTGTTATGATTGGTGCAGTATTTCTCAATATATTGCGTTTTCCGTACAAAAAAACCCCTTATTTTTTCGTTAAAAACACCAAACGACGGCAATAATTTAATGAAGTTTCCCCATCATTTTTGCGTACACTTCGTATTTTTACCAAAAAAATGGCAGTTTTTGGTCGGAAAATGCAATATCTCAACAAATAAATTACTGGAACAATCTTAATAATCAATGTATCAAATTAAATTAGAAAGCAGCCGCTTTCTTTAAGTGCATATTTTGTAATTTAAATTTTAATACCCATTGAACAATTTTTTAAGTACAGAGTTGTCAAAAACACCATTTTTGGTAATCATATATCTCCTGAACGACTGGAGATATTTTGATAAAAAAATTTTGTGGACTATTGGGGGTAGAAGTAAGATTTTCACAAAAAATAATAAAAATGGAAAACAAAATGTCTGACTTGGTACCACACCTTTAAAGTAATTTTCAACTTTTATAGGTGACACAGATTTTGTCATATAGCGCAGCTTAAAGTACCATACTAAAAATTAAAAAAAAATGTTTTTTTTTATTTTTTATTCTTAATATTATTAAAATTAAAAATTTTTCTATTAAATTTTATTTATTGGTTACAATATAATTTGTTATATCGTTATTTTCGGATCTGTATAATGTAAGAAAATATAAAAAACGTTATTGAGAAGAAAAAAATGTTTAAAAAATCCAAAGGATTAACCCTTTTGGATTTTTTTTTACTGGAAATACGCCTAAGGGATTCCACGCCAGTGCTGCACAGTGTTGAACATTACGCGGTCCCAAAGGAAAACGCGAAGTTTACGACTGCGCAGCAGTGGCACTTAATCCCTTCTGCGGATTTGCAGCTCTTTTTGCAGCTTTTATCCAAAAGGTTGAACATAAAAACTTTATAAACTGTTTGTTTTGAAATTTTAAATTATACACTAAATTTGTAGCTAACAAATGTGCACCAAATGACCCGAACTGTTTATGCAGTGTTAGCACAGGATGCAACTGCAAACCTCACTACAAACCAGAGAATGGTGTCTGTATAGGTATTTATTTATTTCTTTGTGTAATATTGTTTACTATTCTATCACTCAAACATAGTTTTAATTGTGTTTTAAACTAATGAAACAACTTAATAAACTATTGCATAAAATTAGTATGGTTGAATTACATCTGGCTGACGCTGAAAATTAGAATGCATACATGAAGGGACCAATTAAAATTGTGCGGTAATCACGTTTTTTTTAAATACAAATAAGAACGCAGAATTTTTTTTTTATTTCCAACTTTTCACAAAATATACATAAATTAACCAACTTTAGCCCTTAAAAAATTTGCATTTAGGTTCCAAATTAAGTATTTTGATAAATAATTATTAAAATACAGATTTAAATCTTTGTTATTAACCCGTTTTAGTGAAAAATTTTGAATGTTTTTGTTGGTAAATAATCGATTCAATACTGCAAATATCGCGGTCAGCTAGATTTTATTTGCCTATAGTTAAAAAGGTTATGTTGCTTATATCAATGTCAAATAAGTTGTATGCCTGCTATAAGAAATATCTTCTTCATGATTTTCGGTGCGCTAGTATTAAATACCAAGGGACTTACAATTTTAAGGAAATTTTATGGATTTGACGCAGATTTCTAGTGATTTATCCTTCTTTAATTGCAAATCTGTAATTTTTGGAAAAAAAAACTTTTTTAAAATTTTAATTTTTATCAGTACAAGATTTGGCCTATTTACGATCAAATTTGTAGCATCAAAAATAAATAAGGGCTTACTTTTTAGGCACAGAGTAGGTTTTTTTTGAGTGATGTTAACATAAACCAAAACTTTTTTATTATAGTTAACAAATTATTTTTTCTGAAATGTATACTTTTAACGTTATGATAGAATAGATTCTACATTCAATCGCGAATAATGAGGTCATCCAAATTTGTAACATAACATAATTTTTAGCTCATGAGTGCCAAAATAACACTCTAAATTGTGCTTGTGGTCCAACATATGGCTGTAAATGTAATATTGGTTTTAAGCCAGATTTGAATAATCAATGTATCAAAGCTATTGGTAATTTATTTTTTTCTATGGAAGTTTGCATTTCCACCTTACTAGTACCAAATGTTTGAGTTTCTTAAAACGTTAAAATATGTCTAATAAAATTTCAATGTATCACTTAGAGTCCACCAAAAGTTTATTAAAATTATTATGACTAATCGATAGCACCTCATCGATTATATATCTCTCCATACTATAATGTCTACTAGTTTTTTAATCTAAAGTTTTAGCTGATTTAATCTGCATAATTAGTTTTTCAGCTCAGCCATCCAATCACAGTACCCGGTGAGCCAATATCGCCCTATATGCATAGTGTTAAATAGGATCCTATTTGAATAAATTCCATATAAATATGTCTCATTTAAATGGGATCCCATTTAAATGGGATCCATTTAAATAAGTCCTATTTAAATAGGTCCAATTTAAATAGGTCTCATATAAATAGCTCTCATTAAAATGGGATTCCATATAAATAAGTCCAATTTAAATAAGACTTATTTTAATGGGATCCGATTTAATTGGGACCGAAAGTCAAAAGGCCCCATTTAAACAGGACCATATCCTATTTAAATGGGACCTTTTTTCAAGCAGTTTATTCTAAGTGTCTCATATTTCCTTTATTATATATTTTTGCTGTAGTAATTCATATTAAAAAAAAAAGAATTCTTAAAAAAAAAGAATTATGGAATAGGAAAGCTAATTGCGTTTAGTGCTGTACTCAATCTTGACCGCTGTGCTACTACTATTAATTAATTCAAAATGCTGTAAAAGTATTTTGATTCCATTCTGATCTTTAATAAAACACTTTAAATACTACTTTTGTTTTCAAATATATTTTAATATCAATTCAATTTAAAACATTATTAAATTACACGCTCCAAAATTCATTTTGCTGATAAATAAATCTTTTAAATCCAGTATTTTAGTATGTCGTATGGGATCCAATAATCCTAAATGTCATTGTACGAGGAATGGGTTTTGTGAATGCAGAGATAACTATAAAACCAACAGAGATGGAATTTGTATTCGTATGCTATGTTACTTATTTTTTTTACCTCCGTATTACAGAAAAATTATTAAATTAAATTGTCAAAGTACAATTATTTTTTAATATTTCAAAAACCTTGATTTGGTTTTGATGACCTTCCAAAACCAAAAAATAAGGTTTATGGAATTTTTAAGAAATTATAAATTTCCGAAGTTTGTTATGTGGTGGCTTCAAGGAAAGAATTCGATGTATAAATATTAAATTTTGTTTTCTTTTATTAGTGCATTTATTTGGTTTTAGTACAGTTAGATCTATTAAATTTAAAGTTGTTAGATGTACTGTACATATGTTAAGTTATACATCAACTGCTGTCGATAAATAACATTATTTTGTATTTATCATTTGTGAAAACATAAAATTTGCATTAATAAAAATTTTCGCAAAAATCATAAATATTCGTGTTTTTGGTCTCTAGGTTTTGTTAATTTTGCTAAATTCTTACAATAAAAAATATACAAGTAAAAATTGAATATATAAATTCCGTTTGAATGTCTACTAATATTTCTTTATATTAAACAGCAGTAATTCAAGTATTAAGTAAGAATATTTAAATGTTTTGTGATTTAGACTTTTTCAAAATTATAGTTTAGTACTTATTATTACTAGTTAAATATTATAATGTCACCGAAGCGATAAAAAACCATTTTGAAATATATAATTTATTTACTTATTTATACTATTTATTTATTACTCAATTAATAAATAATAAAAAGTTACCATTTTGGCATGCCACTTGCAATTTTGAAAAAATTTTGAAATTTTTTATAAAGTTTTATAAACATTTAAACGATTAAACCTAAATTTACAATATTTATCATAAAATTCTGTTTGCATCTATTTAAAATGTAAAAAAGCAAAAAAAACAAGCCAAACAAACGAACAAGATAAAATTTAAAATCCTCAGTTCTTAAAAAAAAGCACATAGAAAAGAAAGTGTTATAACGCGTTTAAAAATACAAAGAGAATAGCTTAGGACACTTTATTTTCCATAAACTTAATTAAAATCAAATCTAAAGTTTCTTTAAAAATTTAACAAAACTTGTTTTTCTATACATTATGAAAAAATCAATTATTTATAATGATATTTTTTTATTTTGTGTCTGTTTCAAATTATTTCCAAGAAAAGCCACCTTGAAAATTTTAGTAAAAGTCACAACAAAAACAGTTTAATATTAGAAATTAATAGTATAAAATTAATTAATTTCGGGCGTTATCCTCAAATTGATAAAACTTTTATTCTTTCCACGTAATAGTATTGAACTTTTTTTAATAATTATATTTGTTTTGGCACTATTTGGTTTATAAATCTTTCATATTATTTTTAATATATTATTAACTCTCTTCCTGGAGCCGTTAATCACATTTCAAGTGCGATTTTCTATTCTTCACGTTAGTTTATAAGTTTTAAAATAAATATTATTATGTTAGAGTGTTAAGACATGAGAAGGCATATTCCAGCACACGTCAACCTGCCATTTTTAGCAGTAACTTGTTAATTTTTTAACACAATTTCAAGGGTCACAAAAGCACGTAAACTCAAACATAACTTTGCGATTTAGGGTCAATGGAGCTTTGGGAACTTTGAGCTGGAACTTGAAGCCAGAAATAAGGAACTTGGAACCGTAGTTGGGGGACTTCGAGTCATAAATTGGGAACTTAGAGCCAAAAATAAAAATCTGATATAAGTAAGGAGTCTTTTAGGGTTGTCTTGTTGATGATTCAAATTAAAATTGTTAGATTGTAGCATGGCGTTATAAGACAGAAATAAGTAGTAAAATAGCTTTATTCTACGTTTTAATCTGATAAAACAAAGGCCTTCGTCAGAAAATTTTAACGTAAGTGGGTTTACCCACTGACGTTAAAATTTTCTGACAAAAGCCTGTGTTCTATCAGGTTGAAACGTAGAATGAAGCTATTTTTTTCTGTCTTATAACGCCATGCAACAAACTAACAATATTAATTTTAAAAGAAAAAATCGCTAAAACGTATACCTAATAAGAAAAACAAAAACTATGAGGGAAACTGAAAAAAACCCAAGATCAACACACATGAAAAAATTAAAGTATTAATACCATGAAAACAGCCTACAAAAATATTAAATTAATAAATATATGGTTCACATGATATGCTAAAATTAACCAAAAATAATGTAATTTTAATTAAAAAATACCTTTCGCTCCTTTTAATCTCCTAGACGTATTTTTTAATAAAACAAACTACTTGAAGGAGGCGAACAGGAGCTCGTCAGTAGGCGAATCGGCGTCTTTCAAAAAAACAAAACATTCTAAAACGCGTGCATGCAAAATAACTAAAAACAAAAATTAAAATGAACAAACAAAAAATTTTTTTTAAAAATGTGACGACCCAAAGTGGAAGCGAAAATAACCAGGCTCTGAAAAATTTAGACAGCCAAATTTATTGAAAAATTTGGCCGATACAGGAATTGAACCCGTAACCTCCAAAGTCCACTCTGGCGTGCTATCTATTACACCATAGGCCGGACAGGGAAAGGGGAAAGACAAACGCCTTTTATTAACGCTTGCACTTTAAGTTTTCACGGAAGGGACACAAATGTTTTACACCTTCCCACCAAGAGAAGAGCTGATTTCATCCTCTTTGATTCAATCCACACACCTCCACCAGCCCCAACAAGCCGTCTATATACCGTAGCATGGGGGGTACACTGGTATACAAACCCGGAGGTGTGTATCGGCCACCAAATATGTGACGACCCAAAATAGAAGCAAAAATAACCAGGCGCTGAAAAATTTCGACAGCCAAATTTATTGAAAAATGTGGCCAATACAGGAATTGAACCTGTAACTTCCAAAGTCGACTCTGGCATGCTATCCATTACACCATAGACCGGACAAGGAAAGGAGAAAGATAATCGCCTTTTATTAACGCTTGCACTTTGAGTTTTCACGTAAGGGACACAATGTGTCACATATTTGGTGGCCGATACAGGAATTGAACCCGTAACTTCCAAAATTGACTCTGGCGTGTTATCCATTGCACCATAGGCCGGACAGGGAAAGGGGAAAGACAATCGCCTTTTATTAACGCTTGCACTTTGAGTTTTCACGGAAGGGACACAAATGTGTTACAAAATATGTGACGACCCAAAGTAGAAGCGAAAATAACCAGGCGCTGAAAAATTTTGACAGCCAAATTTATTGAAAAATTTGGCCGATACAGGAATTGAACCCATAACCTTCAAAGTCGACTCTGGCGTGCTATCCATTACACCATAGGCCTGACAAGGAAAGGGGAAAGATAATCGCCTTCTATTAAAGCTTGCACTTTGAGTTTTAACGGAAGGGACACAATGTGTCACACCTTCCCACCAAGCGAAGAGCTGCTCTCAGCCTCTTCAATTCAATCCGCACACCTCCACCAGCCCCAACAAGCCCGTCTATCTTCCGTAGAACGAGGGTACACTGGTATACATACCCAGAGGTGTGTATCGGCCACCAAATATGTGACGACCCAAAGTGGAAGCGAAAATAAGCAGGCGCTGAAAAATTTAGACAGCCAAAATTATTGAAAAATTTGGCCAATACAGGAATTGAACCTGTAACCTCCAAAGTTGACTCTGGCGTGCTATCCATTACACCATAGGTCGGAAAGGGGAAAGACAATCGCCTTTTTTTAACGCTTGTACTTTGAGTTTTGACGGAAGGGAAACAAATGTGTCACAAAAACAATATAGAAAAGTCGCGTCTAATGGATAAAAAATAAAAAAATTCCTTGAAATTAAAAATAAAATCACTTGTAATTACAGAATAAAACAAATTAAAAATTGTGGATGTAAACCGTTAATGAACAGAAAATACAAACAATAGAAATTTGCATAAAAGATATGATAATTTTCTGGGACTAAAGTTTGAAAAAACAAAAAAAGGCCTACCGTAAACTTTAAAACCGACCTGTATAACCCTAAATAATTTTTAAAAACAAAAAATTGTATTTTTAAAAAAAAATTCTTTAAAAAGCCTAAATTTAACCCAAAACCATTTTTTTCTTAAAAGCTCCAAGTTCCCACCCGTGGATCCAAGTTCCTAACAAATTTTCGATGGCTCCAACTTCCCTGCTTTTGGTTCTAAAAACCCCGTATCAACTTTGCTTTGGCCACTTATAATAATTTTTAAAATAACATAACATCTGTTGCAAGGCTTTCCAATAGCTTTTAAAATTGTTAAAAGATTTTAAATATTTATACTGTCTTTGGAATGATACTGTTTTACAAAATATTTATTTATCATTTAAATTAATTTATTAAAAAACAAAATTATAAACAAGAAACGTCATGATAAACCAAAAATATCAATTATTTAACCTTTTACAGAGCTCAAATTTTGTATCATAAAATAATGCGGCTCGCTGGACTATGGACTATGAACCACGCTACCTTCTAGATTTAAACCGAGCTTAGAAAGCTAAAACAGCAGTGCAATTTATTTTATTGACGCTCGCTTATATCATTTAAACAAACCTCTTAACAAAAATGGCGTTTTAATTTGTAATCTTAGTAAATACAGCTAATCATTTTATCAAAAATATATAATACTATATATTATATTAAGGAAAAATATGCACTCTTCACCAGAAGTGAAACAATTTGGCGCCATTTTTTGAGCATTGCCATTAAATGCCCAAAACAAATGCTATTATATGGGAAAGTGTTGAGTAAATGGGCACTGCCTAAAAAGTAGCAGTACTTTCGCGAAACCAGACACAGCCAGCCAATCAAAGCAAACCGAATTTGAATATCCAGTGAGTTAATATTTCAACGTATCTTAATATATTTTTAGAACCAGTCACCTGTCGTCAAGACGGTTTTTACCCAAAACCGTTTCGACAACTAAAGAATCCGAGCCCTTTTTAAATAAAAAGAGCTTGGCTTAATTTTGTAATGCATAAAACGGTTATTTGATGGAAAACCGCAGTTACTCCAATTTTATTGTGAGGTAAAGGCGTTGAAAATTCACAAAAGTACAGTTGTAGCTGTAAACTTTTTGCCTTTGATTAAGTTGAATTTTAATGATGTTTGTCTTTTTAAAACAGCAAAAAAAATAAAAGACACTATAAACCGTATTTTCATACATAATGTTTCGTTAAAAAAAACACATTTTTAAATTCATAACAAGCCCTTAAACATTCAGTACTTAAAATTAGGCCAGGTTTTAAGCTTTATTGGTGACTATTGCTAAACTTTGAATTTAAAACACTTGCCTTTGAAAGAAACTTTTAAAATTAAACTTGTAATGTTAATAAAATCAGTCAAACAATCGGGGTAGCTGCGGTTTTCATCAAAACTCAGTTATGCACTATGCACCCCAAAAAGTCACTCTTTCACATAAAAAAGAGAGCTCGGATTAGTCGTCTGAACAGTTTTGGGTAAAAACCGTCCTAGCGACAGGTGAAATGGCTTCTAAAAATATATTAAGATACGTTGAAATATTAACCCAGTGGAACTTCAAATTCTTATCCTTCTGTTTGGATGTGGGCTGGATGTGGACACAAAAACTGCTACTGTTTAGGCAGTGCCCATTTACACGACACTTGCTCAATTAATGGCAGTTGGTTTGCCATTTTTTGTGCATGAAAATGAATGGCAATGATCAAAAATGGCACCAAATCGTTTTTTCCTTAAAGGTGCGGTATACTAAATCATTGTGTATTTTTTTGCTTAGTTTTTGGTATCAATCGATGAGTCAGGTTTTACTGAGTAAAAATTGTATTACAAAAAAAATTAATTTTCAGCGGTTATCAACATATAAGCAAGAATATCGCTTAATTTTTTCATCGATTTTTTCCCGCAAACAACAGTAAATATATACGCTAGATGAGCGATTAAAAAAACAAACCTGCCAAGATTCAACTGAACTCAAATAACATCAAATAGTTTATTTAAAATAAAACATTATAACTAAAATATGGTAATTAAAAAGACACAGAAATTAGTATAATTAAAAATTTTGCATATTTTCATAGCAAATTTTGCATATAAAATATCTTAAATACATCTATTTTTTTACAAAAAAGAATGCGTTTGCAAAGTCCAACGTAAGCAAAACAAAATACACCGTGGCTGGTGTTTGGTAAAAAACAAAAAATTATCTAGAATAACCAAATGATATTCTTGTTAATGTCTCGACAACCGCTAAAAAATTTCTCTTTTTGCAATACAATATTTTACTCAGTGAAACCTGACGCATCGACTGATACCAAAAAACCAAGCGAAAAAAATGCGCAATGATTTAGTATACCGCACCTTTAATGTAATATATAGTATTATATATTTTTTGATTTTATTATGTCTGTTTTTAATTTTTAGCAGAAAATTATGTCAGTATTAAAAAGTTCTGTGTAAGATAAAAATTTGATAATAATTTAAAAAATTATTTATTGTGCGGTTGTCTACTGATTTGGGGAAATTTAAAAAAAATGTTATTTTAAAAGTGGAAATTTAAAGATAAGCTATATATGTAAACTGAATGATAAAAAGGTAATATTTGGCCTGTTGCTCCTTTTAATGGACATCACAGTAGCCTTTTTGCAGATCTTAATTGCCAACAAATTATGCAATCTCCAAAAAATGTAAGGTATTTTGTTGAAAGCGTGCTGACTGGGATTTGATTAATCTGGGATTTGATTAATCACAATTTTTTATTTCTAACCTATGGTTGGCGGTTTTTTTATCTTTTTTTGCAAAAAGATCGACTTAAACTAGAAAAACGTCTTCAATCCTGTCTTAGAATGCTGTATAGAGACTACTCCCACTCATATCAACAACTGAAAGCTAACAGTGGTTTCATTTCAATAGGTCACACAGCAGCAAGCTGCAAGACTTCTTCAAAATAGATTTATTAAACTTACTGTTAAAAAAAGGCATCAAAAGTCTAAAAGAAAAATAATCGTCCAATTTGACTTACATCTTTTTTTTTTGTAAACTAATGGAACAGCTTGTCAAAGAAGAACTTGTCTTTTTCCATGTCATTTTGTCAAGGTTTCAACATGGTTTTAAGGCAAAAAGTTCTACAATAACACAGCTGTTGGAAACTTTTAATAAGTGGACGTAGGCACTAAAAGATAAACTTCTAATTGATGTAATTTATTTGGATTTTGCCAAGGCTTTTGACATCGTGTCACATCAAAAATTGTTATATAAGCTAGAAAAATATGGTGTTTCTGGTAAATTTTTAAAATGGATAAAGGAATTTTTAGTTGGGCGGGAAATTAAAGTTGTAATTAATGACTCAGTATCCAAATCATTTCTTGTAAAAAGTTCAGTTCCTCAGGGTTCTGTTTTGGGTCCATTTCTTTTTCTTATTTATATTAATGATATTGTTGATTGTGTTAAGTACTCACAAATTAGACTTTTTGCAGATGATATAAAGTTGTTTGCAAAATCTTCATCTAAAGATTACCACATTTAAACCTTAAGACTTAAAAAAGACTTAGATAAAATATATAACTGGTCACAAGACTGGCATAGATCATAAATGTGAAGTTCTTCATATTTGAAATCATAGCAAAGAGTTAATTTTTTAATATAAGCTTGGTAATAACGTACTTGCAACTACAGAATTGGTGCATGACCAAGGCGTTTATATATCTCATGATATGAAATTCTCTAAATCACAGCAAAAAAAGCAATGAGAGTGACATCACTAATATTTAGAACATTCAATTCAAACTCTAGAAATAATCTTCTCAGAGCATATAAGTCCTATGTTAGACCAATTCTGGAGTAGACTAGTGCAGTTTGGAACCCTTATTTACAAAAAGATATAAACATTTTGGAAAAAGTGCAACAAAATTTCACTAGGAGGTTGTTTTATAAATGCAAGTTGTTACCTGTTGATTATGAACAAAGACTGGATCACCTAGGTTTAGAAAGATTAAAGGACCAAAGAAACAAAACTGATTTATATGAGTGGTTTAAAATTATACATAGCTTAAACAATTTGCAAGCCAATGATTTTTTTAAGCAATCCAAGTTTAACCTGCAGCCCACCCATGGTCATCCCTTTAAATTGCCTGATGATGATAGCCGAATTAATGCAAAGAAATTTTCTTTTGCTAATAGTGTGGTTACACCTACAATCTACTCCCATCTCAAGTAACTGTCGATTCTTTGGATGCATTCAAGAAAAGTTTTAAAACTGACTTAAATTAAATAAGCGCTCTTTTTAAGCCTTTAAAGTCATTTCAGATAGCTATGTTTGTTGATATTTTGTTAGCGTCGTAGTTTATATTGGTGGCAATTAAGTTGCAGATTTGATGTTGTTGATGAACAAAAAGAAAAGAAAAAAGAAAAAGAAAAGAAAAATGAAATGCTGAAACAGTAGAATTAAACTATGCATAGACTTTGCTTAGTAAAATATTAATTCTGTTATCTGGTCATAAAAATACTGTTATTGCAATTAATTTCGTTGTTTTCCTGAAAATAAACTGTCTTTAGTCACAAATAAAAATATAAGAAGAGCAAAACAATTAATAATAAACGATTATCAAAATCATTTGCCCATGAAAGATTTTTTAGAACCAATTTATTGGATTTAAGACAGTCTGTTAGACTGTGGAATACAATTCCTACAATGATTTGTGATAAAACTAAGCACATGTTTTTTAAAACCATGCGTGATAGGTTTTTTAAAATATCTTCCTGAAATATAATGTGTCTTACAATGTTCTATGGTTTTTATTACTCTATATTAATGCACTCTATATTTCATGTTTTGTATTTTACTTTATGGCGTGTTATAGTTTCAGCTCTCAAATACTGCTAATCCGATATATGCCTTAAACTGAAATATTTTTCTTAGAGTAGGGTAGTTCTGGTTTTGTTGTGGCTTTTGCTCCTGTGGTGAGTACCGAATCATTTTACATATGTAAATGACATGATTTTGGCAGAATTTTCCTACTCTTGGGGTTGTATTTGCAGCGGGGTTTTGGAATTCGGTTGTCCAGCGTGATTTAATTCTTTTTTTCTTTTTTTTAGTTTATAAAATATACATACAACCTCAGTGCTGTATAAACTAGCCTATGTATGTTTCCTGTTTTTCAACGAAATAAATATAAATCAATAAATAAATAGATAAAATAAATAAAAATAAAAATTTATGTAAGCAATATTCATGCGTTCTTTTATGATTCAAGTTAATGTTGAAGTAATGAGAAATCTAAACAGTCAAACAGGGTCAAAATTTTAAATTAGTAATATTGGAATCGATTCAAAGCAAAATAATACTGGCTAAAGTAAATCTTTTTCACTTAAATAGTTTTTACAAAGAATAAATTAGGGAATAATTATTAAAGTTAAAACATTTTTTGTCTCGACTTTTCCCCATTAAAATAAATGTCTTTTTAAATTTTTTCATAAACTAAAGTCAATTTTAAGCCTATTTGAAAATAAATTAAAATTAACGAAAATTAAAAAAATTTAACTTTTACAATAGAATTAATTAAAGTTTGATTATAGTTATTTATTAAACATCAAGAAAAACACTATATTTACTAATGAATTGCTTTTTTCGCTTTATTTTTGTGGAATATTTACCAAAAATTTGTTTAAAACCCTAAATTAGTGACCGAAAATAAGTCAGTGACCCTAAATGCAACACGCATAATTGTCTCAAATTCCTTATATAGCCAACAACGTAGCTCTGACTTTTGAGTAATTCTAACTGCACATGACCTTAATTTCAACAGGATATGACATGTTTACAATTTTGAATGTTATAGTTGACGAGTGTGAGCAGAATTCCTTCCAGTGTACTTGCACATTTAACGGTTGTAGATGCACCAATGGATATGTTTCTGTCTACAAGCGATGTGTTAGTACGTTTTTAAAATCTTTGAATCTTGAACTGAGTCCTTAAAAAATAATATTTTTTCTGATGGGTCCTAATTTTAACTAAAATAACTGGCGTTTTGTTCTTTTGAATTTAAGCAAAATTACCTAAAAGTTTTTAAACCATTCACAGGGCACAACTAAGTTTTTACAACAAATTCTTATGGTTTGTGATTAGTGGGAGATTTGTTGTTTTTTTTTATTTTAAGAACCTACCTGCCGTACGTGATATCTGAATAAAATTGACTTTAATATGCTAATTTTTTATGATGTTTTGAATTTTGAAGTTGAAAAAAACATGTTTAAAAAATAACCGATACAAGATATTGTGCAGTTTAATTAATAAAAAGAAGTAAAAAAACAAAAAAAATTAAACAAAAAATGTCCGATAGCGATAGATCTTGTGAATGCTAGGGGCACTTATACATATGCATATTTTTTAAAAACTATATTTTTAATTTTCAAAAAAATTTAGAAAAAACACTAATATGTATTTGAAAAAATTGTTAACTAGATGTATTAAAAACTATGTAAAGTTAGCCGGTTGTTGAAAACAGTTTTTATTGCTTGAATTTGCTTTTTTCCCTTAAAATCAGAAAAAAACTTTGTGATTTTATTTAAGAAAGAGGTATTTTTGCAATATGATGGCTATTTATTGTAAAAACAAGCTGGACAACATGAATATTAAGGCCGTTTGTTATAGTAATTTTATTATAATTTTCCAATTTCAGCTTTAAAGAATCATTTACATTGATTGAACACATCAAACCTATAAAAACTAAAAAAATTACAAAAAAATCTTACCAATAGGGGTTTTTTAAGAACTGGCTAACTGAGACGAGTTAACATTGGACAACAATAGTTAACAATAGTTAACAACAATAGTTAATAGTTAACTTTGGACTTTGTCCAAAGGACAAAGTCCAAAAAAATTATACCTATTCCTAATAACAATATGCGTTTAAACTCCTATACAACAGAAGCTAGTCCACTTAAGGCTGGTTCATATTTATGACAAAACGTCCTTTGGACTTTGTCCAAAGTACAAAGTCCAAATGACAAAGTCCAAATGACAAAGCCCAAAAGACAAAGTCCAAATGACGTTTTATGCTGTATTTGTCTTTTGGACAAAGTCCAAAGGCTTTTGTCCTTTTGAATTTGTCCAAAGGACGTTTTGTCATAACATAAGTATGAACCAGCCTTAAGTGGACTAGCTTCTACTGTATAGGATTATAAACGCATACTGTTTTTAGGAATAGGTATGATTTTTTTTCAAAAAAGAAACAAACAACAAACAGTCACTTTTTTGTGAATTATATTCAAACATTGTAATTTTTTTACATATAAAACATTTACCTATACTTTTTTATTTTACATATAGTTGTAAATTTTGAGTTACAGACTTATTATCTTAAAGGAAAAGTGTTATCTATAGACTAGTTTTGAAAAAACGTCTTTTACTGTACAAGAGAGAGTAAAAAAAGGAAAAAAAATTAAAAAATCGTAGTTTTTTTAGTTTCTTTAGTTTAAACCTATACTTAATTAAAACTGCTACACAATAATATGTTTCACCATGTTAAAGTGCTGTAATATATCAGTTTGTGCTAAATAAATTTAGGTTTTATTGATTAAACGTCGCAATAGTTAGAAATTGTCCTAAAATAGTATTATCCTTAGAAATGATTTCGAATTAGCAAAATGGAAGTTTAAATTTTCCTTTGAAACTAGTTTCAAACCTGCATGGGTTTTTATTGATGTTCCGGTTGTAAAACTATTCAAGATTTAATAATTAATTTTAAAAAGTTCATTCCAAACTTTTAAATAGAAGCATTTTCTTTGATTGAAACATTAAAAAAGTGGGAACCTACTGCGCCAGCAGCGCCATACCTACGAAGCGGCAAAAAACGAAAATTCTCTAAAAAATGCTTTTGTTTTTTTAGTATTAAAGTGTTATTGAGAAATTTTGAAGGGAAGGGATCGAGATTTTAAACCAATAAATATTTAAACTATTTGAAACCGTTAAGTGTACTAGTCGCTCGCTGTTTCTCAATTTTCCCTCTACATATGATTGGCGCTAGTTGTCATTGTACCCTCTTCCTACACAAAAAAACCCTGATTCAGATATAGCTATTCAGACACTAGTCTATATATATAGCTTTTTTGCCAATTTTAAGAGATGTTTCTTTTGAATATCAAAGACAATTTTTTGAAATTATATTCGCGCAACTCGCGATTTTTATTGTTATCTATTTTTTAACCCTGAAATGTTATCTATTTTTTAACCCTGAAAAAAATTTAGAGCTTAACTTTCAAAATAATGCATACAAAAGTGAAAATAAAGACTTCGTGCAAAACGTGAAAAATGTTTACATTTTTAATGCTTTTTTTATATTTGGAGAATTGTAATTATAATCCCCTTACAATTCCCCTTTCAAAAACATTATATGAAGTGCGATTCCCTTTTTGGACGTTTGATACACCCTAGTGCTCACGTATGCATTTTTAAATATATACATTTAATTTTATTTAATATATTGAGGACAGGTTTAGTTTTTGAAGCACTAAAATTAAACAGTGGCATATTTTATTGTATCAAGCTCAAATAAAGGTTATCCTTTCTAATTTTATTGTGTTCAATTTTATCAATTAAACTGTAATGTTTTATAGATATACCTATATCTAAGTCTGTTAACAAATGATTGAGACGGCAAAAAATTTTGGTGAGCATATCTCGCTAACTGTATAGTTAATTCAGACGAGCTAATATTAAATTCTATGCATGCGCGTTAATTAAACACAATTAACCTTTCGCGTTAATTAATCGCACCATTAGCAAGATATGCTCACCAAAAAATGTTTTCAGTTTCAATCATTTTTAATAAAAAAAGTTTTTTTATTAAATGACTTTGTTATTGCTAGAAAAAGTTTGTACGCCTCATACTACAAATTGCCTTTGTGATGCTTTTCGTTGTCAATGTGCAACTGGATACATACCTGAGAATTTCCTCTGTATAAAAAGTATTTTTTTATTATTTTTATATAGAAAACAAATACTATTGTCTATTTTAAATTATAAACACCAACCCAAGGTTGCACCAACACAACATAAACACCAACCCAACACCACTATATAATTGCTTTAAAGTGGCACCTTTACGTCTTGTTGAATTTACTAGCCCCACTAAGACAATCGTGCACTAACTATTCAGCGATATTTGCTTAGGGCGGTAAAGACCGCCCCAAAACGAAATTTATAGAATAATTATAGATAAAAAATATACTATTTAAGCTAGTTTTTTACGCATTTTTGCAATTTTTTTATTTATATGTTCAAATAAGGTTTTAACAACATTCATAATAATAAAAAAATGCATATTAATTTTAATAAATAATAGAAAATCATAATTTTTATTATGAATTTGCTTCTTTTATGTAATTCTTAAAATATATACTTTTTAGTGCAAAAATGATATTTGATATTTTTGTAATGTGACAGTAAAAAGCCGCCATTTTGAGGACGCACGGTTTGCCTGAATCTTTAATATTGATCTTTAATATTGCGCATAGTGGTTCTCATAGCGGCTCAGCAAGTGGCACTATAGAGAGAAAATTGCCTAAGTTTTAAAATTACATCAAAATCAATTTAAAGTGTTTTTAGTTTATAGTTCTTATAAAATGTAGAATACTTTATTAAAATAAAAAAGTATTTTTCGCAAAAATTTGATTGATTTTCTTTATGTGATTATTGCATTTAAAAACTTTGAATGTCTTTAATTTTTTTGGCAGCAAACATAGTGCAAATTATCTATCTATAGGAGTATTTATAGTGTTTCTAGTAAATTGAATTTCATAGTATTACTTTTGGCAAGGCGCCTATGCGGCAGAGTGCTACTATGTATATATGGTTTCTAGGATTTGGAGTTCTTAGATCCTGCGGACAGGATCTAAAGATGACAACTTGCGTCAGACGTTATCTTTAGATCCTACTCTGCAATGAGCGATTCTCTCATATATGCTTGTATTTATTAATTATGTAAACTTATATTTTTTATTTAGACTACGTATTTGTTAGGATTATCCCATTTTAAATAATAAAAATTTTCACATTTGAAACAGTAAAAACGGTGTATAAATACATTTTATATTAGTTTCACTGTTTATTTACAAACTTAATACTTTATTAATTCTGATACACAACACATTTAATAGATATATTATAGAAGCCACAAAAATCTAAAACGCACTTGGCGATAAAAATCAGGCATAAAAACATATATTTAAAATATTTTCAAAAGAAAATACCGAAAGCGTAATTTTTTTAAAGATTTGGAGAGAAAAAATAATTTAAAATTATAGTAAAATTTATTCTTAGATTTTTGTTTCTGAGATATTCAAAGGCATTCTATATTTAATACATATATTTAATAAAAATATAAGAATAATAATATAAAATATTTTATTGCATAACAATTATAACTTATGTATATATTTAATAAACGACACATATTTTAACAACGATAAAATACAGAGGGCTAAGACTTTAGTTAAATTAAATACAAATTTGGTATACTATTTATAGGTATAAAGCATAAATTTTATAGAAAATATGTATGCATAATAAAAATAGCATAGGGTATACGACACATTATATAATAAAAGGTGCATATAACAAAATTCTTAACAAAGTATGCATAATAAAAATAAAAATAAAACTTTTATTTTAAAGTTAGTGTTTTTAAAGAAGCGGTTTTAGGAAAAAAAGTTTTTAAAAAATGATCATTTACTTGTTAAATAATCTACCAGTTTTTTTATTGTAAAAAATTAATACTATGTTGTTTTTAACTAAAACTTTTACAAATATATAAAAAATAGTTTTAAAAAAAATCATTAAATAAATTTAAAGTTAAAATAAACTAAAAAAATTAATCGATAGATTACATATTTAAGCAGCTAATTTTTTATGTGAATTATTGAAAATTATTAAAAACTAAGAACTGTAAGAACAATATAAAGCGCGGTTTTTGCTAAAAACGTTTAGGAAAAGTATTAGCTGCACCATGATCAGCCTGATTCATAATAATTAATATTGTTTTTAATCTTTTAAAAAAACTTCCAACAAAATGAAACACGTAAAACAGTTTTATATACACAGGTTTAAAACACAGGTTTGACGCATATATATTTTTGGGGACATCCTAAACCATGCTTTCTTGGCGCTAATTGGTTTATCGCCCATCCTTCTACAAAAGCTTTTGTATGTTGGGTGGAGTTTTCCATGGATCGCGAAGTCAGCCGATATTACCAAAACGATAATTGCAGCGCCAATGTTATATTTGTCTCCATCAATATCCATATTTCTTTATTTTCCGTATAAAGTTTTTCACCGCAAAATGTTTTAAACAAATA
Organism: Microlaimidae sp. YZB2_3; assembly: GCA_030248175.1. Lineage (NCBI taxonomy): Eukaryota > Metazoa > Nematoda > Chromadorea > Desmodorida > Microlaimidae > Microlaimidae sp. YZB2_3. The sequence continues at coordinate 5,233 of JASAMX010010451.1, read as the reverse complement.
ATCAAAAACAAACAATAAATAAGAAAATAAAAAAACTGAATATAAATTAAACAAAATTTATTTATGTTTAATTATTTTTAATTGTTTACTTTTTGTGAAACGTTTACATAACGTTTATTGTGAATAAAATGTAAATTAGCGCGTGCCGGCAGGATCTAAAGACCTTTTCTGGAACAGCTGTCCCTTCTCCCGGAAATTGTCATCTTTAGATCCTGGCCGCAGGATCTAAGGACTCGTTACAGTGTCTAGTAATTACGGGCTCAGAATTCATTAAAACAACTAAAGGTGAATCTATCAGGAAGAATATAGTTAGGTGGTAAAGAAACCACTTGTTCTCCGAGAAAATATCACGTGGAGACAACCACGTGACGCAACTTAATAATAATTGGTTACATCATTACTGACAACTTTTTTAAAAATTTTTCTCGCCGGTTAATTCTTCATTTTTTTCTTGACGGCGAGCGGTTACACCCTTAATTTCAGCCTAAAAGATTTTAATTTTAAAGACTAGCTAAAGTAAGTAATTGGTTTTGGCTGGTTATAATTGAGAATCAAGGATTTTAAGTGTTTGAACAAAACTTTTTTTACAAAAAAATTATTTAGAGTTTTTAATAAAATCATAAAAAATTAATTGTAGATAATACATGCGATCCAACAAAAAACCTACCTGAACATATGGAGTGCAACAGAGAGAGATGTTGGTGTATAAATAACCGGCAAAATATAAATGGACAGTGTATAGGTAAATCTTTTCATAATAATAAAAGAAGTACACTGTTTTTCATAAAATCCATGCTTCAAAATCAAGATTTTGTAAAAGCATTTTACAAAAAGCTTACTAGCATCCGGCGTACAGGTTTGAAAAGATTGAATTTTTATAAAAATTCTTTAAAAACTGAAATCATATTAGATATTTTTAGCAAGAAGAGAACCAGAGAACCACACCAAAATGGACATTATATGAAATATAATACCTGTTTAGTTATGTTTTTTAGGTTTAATGTTTTTATTCTTTCAAATTAAGAATATTTTACTTTTTATTTTATTGTTTTGAAAAACAGTTACGTCTAAATAAATGTTAGACGTAAACCAGTCGACGTTTTGGTTTTTATTTCACTTCAAAGTTTTAAAGCAGTGTAAGAACGTGTGTGTGTGTGTGTGTGTGTGTGTGTGTGTGTGTGTGTGTGTGTGTGTGTGTGTGTGTGTGTGTGTGTGTGTGTGTGTGTGTGTGTGTGTGTGTGTGTGTGTGTGTGTGTGTGTGTGTGTGTGTGTGTGTGTGTGTGTGTGTGTGTGTGTGTGTGTGTGTGTGTGTGTGTGTGTGTGTGTGTGTGTGTGTGTGTGTGTGTGTGTGTCTGTGTGTGTGTGTGAGTGTGTCTGTGTGTGTGTGTGTGTGTGTGTGTGTGTGTGTGTGTGTGTGTGCGGTTGTGTTTGTGTGTATGTGTGTGTGTGTGTTTGTGTGTGTGTGCGCTCGCGCGCGCGCGCGCGCGTGTGTGTGTGTGTGTGTGTGTGTGTGTGTGTGTGTGTGTGTGTGTGTGTGTGTGTGTGTGTGTGTGTGTGTGTGTGTGTGTGTGTGTGTGTGTGTGTGTGTGTGTGTGTGTGTGTGTGTGTGTGTGTGTGTGTGTGTGTGTGTGTGTGTGTGTGTGTGTGCATGTGTGCGTGTGTGCATATGTGCGTACGTGCTTGTGTGCGTGCGTTTACAAATGCTGTACAGAGCTAAAATATAAACTTTTTGTATTTGATTTTGATGATTTTTTGTCAAAGTCACGCGTAGTAGAATCGGTAGCTTTGTTGAGTTTACTTATATTATTATAGTTTTTTTAATCTTAATGATCCATTTTCGTTTTTTCATTAAAATTTCAAGTTTTCAGTTTATTACTTTAACAAAAAGGCCTTTTTTGAATTTTTGCATCTCAGAAATATTAATTTTATTTTCAACGCTTTCTGCAAATTTAAATTTTTTTACTTAATGCACCACAGTAAATTATGTGGATCTTCTACATTAAAAAGATCAACATATACTTGAAACTAATGCATAATCAAACATAATTAGAAAATAAAAACTGTTATTTTTAAAACACATACAAATAATATATGTTTTATGCTTGTTTTTTTTATTGTTATCATGATGGAAATGAAAAAAAAAACTTTTTGTTTTTTAAGTTATCTTGTTTTTTTCTGTTTATATTTATGTGAAGAGTTATCAGTTTAAAAAAGATTTAAAATCTAGCAAAGGTGTCACATAGCTTTTGTAACCTCGGAGAATCGCCGTCATGTTATTTGTTGTAATTGCCCTAAATGGCACACCTATAACAGGGTTTTTTCTATTTCCGTGCAATGCTTATAAAAATTTTAATCTTTAGTTATTAAAACACCTAAATCTTGCATATTAATACAACTGTTGATTGATACTTTGTTCAAACTGTAATTTTTTTCTTAAATTAACATTAATAAATGAAATCACACAAAACTTAGAAATAGCAATATTTACTTGCCATGTATTCGTCCATGTGCAGAACTTGTCTAAAAAATTGTTAGCTATTGTTTGTGAATTGTCATTTATATAAATGATTTTGGCGTCGTCAGCTAATAGTTTCACTATAGATTTATTACCGACGACATTTGGGAGATCGTTTATATACAGCAAATATTATTATCAAAATATAAAACCTAAGGAAACCCACTAATAACAGGAAAAAAACTAGAAACCGATTCATTTAAAACAACCTATTTACTTCGGTTGCAAGGAAAAGCTTTAATCCAGTTAAGTAACTCATAACAAATTTCGTGATGTTTTAGCTTGTGTAACTATTTGTTATGGCTAACTAAATTGAAGGCCTTAGCGAAATTTGCATACATAGCATTCACTGGTCTTTAACTTCGACTGTTTTGACTCAGTCGTTAATACAAGTCAAAAATTGAAGTTTAAGTGGCTGTATGGATAAAAAGCCAAACTGTTCTTTGTATATTCAATTTTTATTTCTAAAAAATGAAATTATTTGGTTAAAAACAATGTTCTCCATTTTTTTTTACACACTGACATGTTCAAGACACTGACGATAGTTATTGCAAAAATTGCCAATTTTTTTAAAAATCATTACAACTAGATTGTTCTTCCAAACTTTAGATAATATGCCGCTTTCTAGAAATAACTCAAATAAGCAAGCAAGCAAAAGGCATAGCAATTTGGGCAGCTACATTTTTTAAAGAAGAAGTAGGTAAGTCGCCAAGAGTTCTTGAAAACTTATTAGGGAGTTTCTTTAACTTCTTTGTTACATTCTTTACAGAAAAAAGATCTAAGTAATTTTATCTTTGGTTCGAACTTCAAATTCAGGTTTCCATCGTCCTTAGTAAATAGAGAACTGAAATATAAATTAAGAGTTTTACATTTATCGATGTCACTTATAGCAAAATTTATTAGCTTTTTTCAACAAACCTATTTCTTCTTTTTTTTGTTTTAGTTTAGAATTTAAAAAATTGTGAAAAGCTCTTATATTTCCACTGTTTAAAACTTTTTTTTAATTCAGCTTTGTATTGAAGATTACAAGACATCCACACTTCTTTTTTTGTGGAAGACTTTTATTTTATAAAATCGTCTTTCTTTCATTACATCGGCGAGATAACTTATTCTTTTTTCCTTGATTTTTTTCAACAGAACAAATTTGGTTATACAGGCATAATTAATATAACAAAAGGCGGAGTACAGTTGTCACATTGTTCAATAAACTCACAATATTATACGTAAAGACAGATACCCAATCAATTTTTGGACAAAAACTCATTCATATTTAAAAAATTTACTTTTTTATAATCAGATATTTTTTACTTTTTATTTCAGATTTTTTTAACTTGCAGTTAAACAAAAAAATCAATTGCCGCGTGGTCGCAAGTTTCTGCCAGGGGCTTGCTTAGTTTTAAAAAAATAGAAGCTAGATTTTTTGATTACTAAAAACTAAATCAAGCATATTTCCAGCGTTATGCGTCGAAAAATCAACAAACTCAAAGAAACCGTTATCCACAATATAAAAAATATTATGTGAAAAATCATTTCTCGTAACTTTGAATGTATTCCAATTTGGATAATAATGAATAATTGAAATCACTCAAAAGTACTCCTGAAAAACAAAAACACTACCGGCGTCTGACATAAAAGAAGGGAAAATTTGCAATTCATTATTTTAGGCTTCATTTGGGCTTGTTTTTTAGGGGTCTTCAGCAGCATATAAATCGAACTTTTTTCGACGCCACTAACATTAGTAACAATAAACCCAAAATTTTTAAATTCGAAGGTTGATTTATTTATTTGCTCTACTTTAAAGGGGGGTTTTGCCAAAACACTTACACCCCATCCTCTTCCCTTAGGATTACAAATAAATAAACTGTATTTATTGCGACCTTATATTGTTCTTATTTGAAGAATTTTCTAACCATGACTCCATTATCTAAATGACGAAGTCACGAAGTCCCCCAGTCTCTAATGGGTCCAGTGTTATATTTTATATAACTATGATAATTTTAGCAGGTGAATGTATACCTAGTGACCCAAATTGTGTTCTTGGTCCAAAAGGATACGTTTGTCGAGCAGGATATAAGTCTGAATCTGGCAGGTGTATTAGTAAGTTAAAAAAATTTGCATAATTTTCGTGAAGCTGGAAAATACGTGTAATCCTAGAAATAAAAAGTAAAACTTAAACGTTGGATATTTGAGGGAGCATTTAAACCCATGAAAAAACTTCGCCAAAGTGTTTTTGTGCAAAATTAACAATTTAAGTTTTTCGTTGCATCCAATTAATATACCAAAACTTTGCTAAAGGAATTTTTTGCAAAATTAACAAATTGATTTTTTATTGTAGAATTAATGGGTTGCAATAACTTTTTTAGTAAAACATGCATTACTTAAAGCAGGATTAAAATAATTAAAACAGTTGTTATGATTTTCCAAATAATTATTTTTTAGCATTCTTAAATAATTGGTGCAAGCACTTATCAATTTATGATGGATGGCGCGAGAACTCTTTAGGACAGGTTGGCTCAAGAGCACCGCTTTAAGCATTATAAAAACGTGGGGTACATTATTAAAAAATTATGTTATTTCGTAGTTAAAACTTTAATTTTTTACATTTAATTTTATTATCCAACTTAAAAAGTAGTGGACTATCCGTGAAATTTCTCCATAAATAGAGCAGGAAAACCATCGACCAACAGAGACGTATGTTAACGAGTACTATATACATAA